>PVLA01007233.1:0-108832 GCA_004027455.1 Hydrochoerus hydrochaeris | reverse complement strand
ATAAAACAGAAAAAGGAGAGAAATATTACAGAATTTCAAAAAAAAAACATAAACAGTAAGAAATCTCTAGCTGATAAATTACATATTGCTCTTTTAGAAATAGTTGTTCAAGTTAAAAAATTAAAGCACACAAAATGGACACTCAAGCAGTGAGACTGCAAACAGATCTGTTCAACAATCAAACAAGAACTAAGAAATATGGGTAACAATCCTGCACATATAAATATACATGCAGTTAGATCTTATATAGAACTTCCTATTTTCTCTTTTTTACAATAACAATTATACATTTTTTATTTAAAGACAAAAAAACAAGAAAAAGGTAGAAATATTATAGAATTTCAAGAAAAGAAGATAAACAGTAAGAAATCACTAGTTGATACATTACATATTGTTCTTTTAGAAATAGTTATTCAAGTTACAGAATTAAAACACACAAAGTGGACACTAAAGCAGTGAGAGTGCAAACAGATCTGTTCAACAGTCCAACAAGAACCTATAATATGGTCATCTATCCCACACATCTAAACATACATGCAGCTATATCTTTGATAGCACTTCCTATTTCCTCTTTTTTTACAATAGCAATTATGCATTTTTAAAATTTTATTTAAAGAGAAGAAAAAAAACAAAACAGAAAAAAGGGTAGCAACAATACAGAATTCTAAAAGAAAGAAACAAAAAGGAGAATGAGAAAAAGCCCCACTAAGAAATCAGTAATTTATAAATTACGTACTGTCATCCTGGATGTAGTTGTTCAAGTTACAAAGTTAAAGGGTACATAGTAAATATTCAAACAGTCAGACTAGAAACAGTTCTGCTCAAAGATCCACCAAAGATTCAGCAATATGGTCATCTATTTTACACACTCAAACTTACATGCAGTTATATCCCTTAGAGCACTTTCTTTTCCTCTCTTTTTTACAATAGCAATTACACATTTTGGTTTTATTACACTTGTACTTCTTATTTACTTTTTATACTAGAGACACAATATGATATTTATAAATATGATTCTTATTTATTTCACTAATGAGGATAGTCTCAAGTTGTCTCCATTTGCCTATAAAGGCCTCAAGATCATCCTTTTTTATAGCTGAGTAATATTCCATTGTATAAAAATGCCACATCTTTTTCATCCACTCTGCAGTTGATGGGCATCTTGGTTGTTTCCAGGATTTAACTATCACAAATTGTGCAGCTATGAATATGGGTGCACATATATCACTGTGATATGAACTTTTCAGTTCTTTGGGGAAAATACCCAGGATGGGGAGAGCTGGATTGAATGGAACTTTCAATCCTAGTCTTCTGAGAATTCTCCATATGGATTTCCATAATGATTGCACCAGTCTACATTCCCACCAACAGTGGAGCTGTGTTACTTTTTCCCTACAGCCTCGCCAACATTTGTTATTAGTTGATTTCTTGAGGGCAGCTATTCTTTCCGGAGTAAGGTGGAATCTCAATGCTGTTTTAATTTGCATTTCTCGAATGACCAGTGATGGCCAACATTTCTTCATGTATTTATTTGCCATTTGTATATCGTTCTCTGAGAACTGTGTGTTCATCTCAGATGCCCATTTTTGGAGAGGGTCTTTGAATTTGGGGGGCTTGATGTTTTTCAATTCTTTATATGTTCTGGGCAGAAGTCCTTTGAGGGGTTGCTAGTTAAAATTCTTTCCCACTCTGTTGGTTTTCTTTTCACTCTGTTGGTGGTTTCCTTAGAAGTACAGAAACTTTTCAATACTATGAGATCCCATTTGTTGATTCTTTGAAGTGTTTTTTGTGCAGTTTATGTTTCATTCATGAATTCTCTGCCTACCCCTATGTCTCCAAGACTTCTACCTACCTTGTTTTCCAGTAGATGTAGTATTTCTGTTTTAATACTGAGGTCTTTGATCCATTTAGACTTTAGTTTTGTGCATGGTGATAAGCATGGATCTAGTTTCACTCTTCAGCATGTAGATAGCCAATTTTTCCAACACCATTTATTAAAGAGACTATCCTTCTTCCAGTGGACATATTTAGCCCCTTTGTCAAATATCAGGTGGCTGAGTGTCTTTGTAGTTGTGCTTGCATCTTCTAATCTGCTCCATTGATCCTCAGGTCTATTTCTTTGCCACCAAGCTGATTTTATCACTATGGCTTTATAGTACTGTTTCAAGTCAGGAATTGAGATGCCTCCTGCCTTGCTTTTGTTGCCTAGAATTGCCTTTGCTATTCTAGGTTTCTTCTGTTTCCAAATGAATTTTAGGAGGGTTTTCTCTAGATCTGTGAGGTATGTCAATGGTATTTTGATTGGGATTGCATTAAATCTGTATAACAGTTTTGGGAGTATAGCCATTTTCACAATGTTGGTTCTTCCTAACCAAGAGCAAGGAATGTCCTTCCATTTTCTAATATCCTCTTCAGTTTCCGTTTTCAGAGTAGTATAATTTTCAGCATATAGGTCTTTTACATTTTTAGTTAGGTTGATTCCTAAGTATTTCATTTTTTTAGATGTTATTGTAAAGGGCGATATTTCCATAATTTCTCTCTCAGTGAGTTTTTTGTTTGTGTACAGGAATGCTATTGATTTTTGAGCACTGACTTTGTATCCAGCTACACTACTGAACTTGTTTATTACCTCTAGCAGTCTTTTAGTGGAGTTTTTTGGGTTTTCTATATAGAGTATCATGTCATCTGCAAATAGTGATAATTTAACTTCTTCCTTTCCTATCTTTACTGCTTTTATTTCTCTCTCTTATCTGATTGCCCTGGCTAGTGTTTCCAGAACTATGTTGAAAAGGAGTGGTTAAAGTGGACATCCTTGTCTTGTTCCTGATTTTAAAGTGAAAGCTTTCAGTTTTTGTCCATTTAGTATAATGTTGGCTGTTGGTTTTTCATAGATGGCCTTTATAAGGTTGAGGTAGATGCTGTGTATTCCGAGTTTTTGAAGGTTTTTTTATCATGAACATGTGTTGAACTTTGTTGAAAGCTTTTTCTGCATTTATTGAGATGACAATGTGGTTTTTGTTTTTGGCTCTGTTGATGTGGTGTATTACATTTATTGATTTGCATATGTTAAACCATCCCTGAATTCCTGGAATGAACCCCACTTGGTCATGATGTATAATCTTCTTGATGATTTGCTGCATTCTATTTGTCAGTATTTTGTTGAGAATCTATGCATCAGTGTTCATTAGTGAGATTGGCCTATAGTTCTCTTTTTTGGTTGCATCTTTCTCTGGCTTTGGTATCAGCATAATACTTGCCTCCAGGAATGATTTAGGGAGGATTGTTTTTTTCTCAATTTCACTGAAGCATTTAAGGAGTACTGGCATCAAATCTCTAAATTTCTTGTAGAATTCAGCTGTGAATCCAACAGGACCTGGACTTTTCTTTGTTGATAAGTTTTTAATTACATTTTCAGTTTCAATAGCTGATATTGTGTTGTTCAAAATTGCTATATCTTCTTGGTTGCACTTTGGTAGTTCATATGTTTCTAGAAATCTGTCCATTTCCTCTGTGTTTTCAATTCTACATGATTAGAGATTTTCAAAGTAGGTATTCATGATCTTTGGAATTTCCATGGGATCTGTAGTAATTTCTCCCTTTTCAGTTCTTATTGCCTGAATTTGGGTTTTTTCTTTCTTTCTCTTGATAAGGTTAGCTAGTGGTTGGTCAATTTTGTTGATTCTCTCAAAAATCCAGCTTTTTAATTCATTAATCCTTTGTATTTTTTTTTTAGTTTCAATTGCATTGATTTCTGCTCTATTCTTTACAATTTCCTCTCTTCTATGAGCTTTGGGTTTAGCTTGCTCTTCTTTTTCTATAAGCTTGAGATGGAACATTAGGTTGTTTATTTGTGCTCTTTCTGTTTTCTTGATATGACAGTTTATTGCTATATATTTCCCTCTTAAGACTGCTTTCATTGCATCCCACAGATTACAGTATGTTGTTTCTATATTTTCATTGAATTGTAGGTATTGTTTTATTTCTTCTTTAATTTCATCTGTAACCCACTGGTTGTTCAAAAGGCTGTTATTTAATTTCCATGTATTTATGTAGGTTTTGCAATTTCTTTTGCCATTAATTTCCAATTTCAGTGCACTATGGTCAGATATTTTGCATGGGATAATTTCACTCCATTTGCATTTACTTAGGAGTATTTTATGGGATAATGTATGGCCTATTTTGGAGAACTTCCCATGTGCAGCTGAGAAGAATGTGTATTCTGATGTGGTTGGGTGGAACACTCTGTAAACATCTACTAAGTCCAATTGCTCACAGGTATGATTCAGTTCTGTTATTTCTTTGCTGACTTTTTGTCTAGTTGATCTATCTCTTTGTGACAATGGGCTGTTAAGATCTCCTGTTACAACTGTGTTCTCGTGTATTTGGTTTTTCATTTCCATTAGTATCTGTCTTACATAGTTGGGTGCTCCTGTATTTGGCATATATATATTTGTAGTTGTTAGTTCTTCCTCTTGAATTTTACCACTAACAAGTATGTAGTGACCTTCTCTATCTCTTTTAATCATTTGAGCTTTGAAGTTCACATTGTCTGCAAATAGAATAGCTACCCCTGCTTTTTTTCTGGGTTCCTGTTTCATGGAATACTGTTTTCCATCCTTTGACTTTTAATTTATGAGTTTCCTTTTGGGTCAGATGTGATTCTTGTATATAGCATATTGTGGGGTCCTGTTTCTTGTTCCATTCTGTCAATCTATTTCTTTTTATAGGTGAATTGAGGCCATTTATATTTATGGATAGCACTGATATGTACTGGCTCGACTTTGTCATGTTATGTTCCAGTTGTTTCTTTCTGCTTTTCCTCTTATTTAATTGCTTATCCTACCTGGACGTTTCTTTCTGTTGTTGTTTTGGGGATTGTGGTCATTTTTATCTCTGTCTAGTATGTCCTCCAGTAATCTTTCTAGTGTTGGTTTGGTGAACATGAATTTTTTCAGTTGTTGTTTGTCATGGAAGTATCTTGTTTCTCCATTAAATTTGAATGAAAGTTTTGCTGGGTACATCAGTCTGGGTTGAAGGTTGTTCTCCTTCAGGGATTGAAATGTCTTACTCCAAGCTCTTCTTGACTTGAGGGTTTGTGCTGAAAAGTCTGCCGTGATTCTAATGGGCTTTCCCTGATAGGTGAGTTGTGTGTTTTCTGTGACAGCTTTTAATATTCTGTTTTTATGCTGTATGTCTGAGATCTTAATTATTATGTGTCTGGGTGTGGATTTATGTTGATTGTGACTGTTTGTAGTTCTATATGCCTCACTTATCTGCATATCAGATTCTTTCACCATGTTTGGGAAATTTTCTGCTATTATTTCTGTAAATACTTTATGTATGTCATTTGCCTGCATTCCTGTATCTTCGCTAATGCCCATTATCCTTATATTGTTGCTCTTGGCATCATCATGAAGCTTCTGGATTGTCATTTCATGCTGCTTTGTTATTTTTAAAAGTTCTATCCTTTCTTGATCACTAACTGTGATCCTGTCCTCAAGGTCTGAAATCCTATCCTCAGCTTCCTTTAGGCAGTTTTGCACGCTTTCAATAGAATTTTTTATTTCCTGGATGTCTCTTTGAGTTTGTTTCATAAATTCTGATTGTTTTCTATATTGTTCATTCAAAGTTTCAATCAGTTTCCCATGCTCATGTACTTTTTTCTCTAGTTCTTCTTTAGCTGTATTCAACAACTCCTTTACTAAAGTTGTTATTTCTATCTTTACATGGGAGAGCACTTCTAATTTGATTTCCTCTATAGCCTGATACAGTTTTTTTTTTTATTTCACTGGCTATCTTTTCAGAGATTCCCGGTGTGTTACTTTTGGAGTCCTCTATTTCAATGTCTCCTATCCTTGCTTCTGGTGAACTATATGTTTGAGACTGCATTTTGCTTTTTTGTTTTGTCATTTTCACTGTGCCTGGTGTTTTCTATGTGTAGGAGGGGATCACACACTCTTTTCTGACACACCAAAGTTTTACAGTTAGTGGGAGGGGGTTTTACTACTGGCCCTATTTATCCCCTGTACATCTCTATTTTAGGTGTATACTCACCACATTGATACAGTCAATCTGGTTTAGTCCAAAGTTCAACACCTTGGAGCAAAGTTTCAAATTTTCTCACACTAACTAGATACCGCTGAGATCTTCTGATGTTCCAGGTGGGAAGGTGGGCCCATCTGTAGCAGTCCAGGGCAGTTTTCAGTCTTGGGTGGGCCTCCTCGATGTTCCTGGTGGCAGGGCAGACCCACGGGGGAGGTTCAGGGTAGCCTACCCCTGAGGCGGGCTTGTGCTGAGTTCCAGGTGGCAGGGCAGGCCCATGGTGGAGGTTCCAGGCAGCTTACCCGTGATGCAGGCTTCTGCTAAGTTCCCGGTGTCAGGGTGGGCCCACAGTGGAGGTTCTGGGCAGCCTACCCCTGATGCAGGCTTCCGCTGATTTCCCGGTGGCAGTACGGGCCCACAGAGGAGGTTCTGGGCAGCTTACCCCTGATTCAGGCTTCCGCTAAGTTCCAGAGCCGTGTCTTTATCAGCAGAATTTCTATAAGCATTCTAGTCTCCTGAATTCTCACTAGAATCTCCTATCAAATACAGCCTCAGATGTTTCAGCTCTACTTTTTACTCCAACATCTTGAAACCATTCCTATTTCCCTTTCCATAAACCAGCTCTAAAAGCTCCTAAACCACATGATTAGTTGCAGTCACACAAATGACTCCAAGTCAATGATACCAAATTCTGTTACTTTTCTCATTGCTAAGATGAAATACCCAACATTCAAAGTGAAGAGAGGTAAGGTCTATTTACCTCATAGATTGTAAAGCTTTCAGTACATAATTGGCTGGCTCCAAGGCAGGGAAAGCATCACAAAGGAGAAACAGTTCATAGTGGGCAGAAAATAACAAAGCAACAAGGGCCAGTCACACTTCTCTATCCATTATATTTTATTTAGGCTACTTAATGTAGGTAGTACTCACCTACTTAATCTGAGTGCCCTTGGTCCTAGTATTGCACCATATCAATTTAAGCATCTCACAATCTAGATCAAACCAACTTTGAAAAATCCCTACCAATGAAAACAGGAGGCTTTGGTGGACATCAAAACACAAGTCATAGTATTTACCTATAATGGATACCATGGGGAGTAGCTGAAGCTGGAGATCAATCACATGCGTGAGGCTGGAGCCAGGCTGATCATGAAACAAAGAGTGCCCAGGGTGAGTCATGTGAGCAAGCTGATCCAGTCCTTCTGAATTAATAAAATAGGTCAGGTAGAATCAAGGACCCACTCCTAACTAGGCTGCCTCCTGTAAGCTGCCTTATCCCATCAAACTATAAGACCTGTGGGCGGCATTGGAAGAATTGACCTTTCCTGTTCTCCAGGATGCTGCAACTCATAGGACCATTTCTATTTGTGCTTCACGTTCTTTTGGACTCTGCTTCCTTAACCTCCTTGTGCATTTTGTGTCTTCCCGGCTAGCAGTTGTAAACCTACAAATGACCTTTAAATCTGAGGGATACTAGCTGGTAGTAGCAAAAGAATTTTTTATGTGTGCCTTGCAGTGACCCTTCTCAGCTAGAAGTAGCTGAAGGAAGTCAGTGCTCCAGAAGAATCAGGAGCTACTTCTCTTTGAGCAAAATCTTTTCTACAGGCCACCAAGAACCAGGAAATTTTGGGTCACAGGACTATATGCACATATCATGGAGGCAAAATTAAGCACTATTTACTTAAATAATTTACAGTTTTCTCCATGGTATATTATGTAGTTTCTACACAAATGTTATAGTCACTAAATAATTGTGACTATATGTCTTTAATTGCTTTGCATTTACTTTTCCCTAAACATAATTCATCTTAGAAGTTTTACTAAAATAGAAAATAGATCAATAATAATGACCTATAGCTATACCTCATGCCGTTTTAAGTACTACATTTCTAGTTGTGAAGATCAGTTTTGGGCTGGGGGTTTAGCTCAGCAGCACAAGCACCTGCCTGGCAAGTGTGAGGCTGTAACAAAATAAATAAATAAAAAATAAAGTCAGTTTTGATGTTTCAAAAAGAGAGCTATTATAGGGTAATTATGAGAGAATCAGAACTTGTATAAGTATGTACAGGGTAAGGGATTTATCATAAAAATTAAGCTTTACACAAGCAGAGGTATTGCTTAAAGGGATGCTTGAAATATTAAGTAGAAGGGTCAGAGAAGACACTGAGCAATAAGTCTGGAAGAAAAACAGGTCCAGCTAAAGCTGGATATTAAGACTGGAAAACTTGCTTGGTGACTATGAAGTGTGAATCACAGATATACAGGATACCTGAACAGAAAGATAACTCTCAAGTTCTGAGCCAACCAGAAAATGCTATCTTCAATTCTGGCACAAAATCAAGCAGAATGTTGATAGGACAGCCCAGAACTAACATAACTCTAGAGAGTATATAATAGAAAAGACAATGACCATTCACCTCACGGCCATTATAAGCTTTTTTAGTGTTCTACTCTTATCCTGCAGAGTATAATTATTTTCCTACTTTAACTGGCCTCTACTCACTCTGAAGGGCATATTTCTTTTCTTTAATAAATATAAAACCTGAATAAATTTTGTGCATGTTTTGAACATTCTTTGTTCAAGACAACAATAACTTGGTCCTAGAAGGACACACAGAACCTCAGAACCCCAGAACCACTGTAACACAACCAGTGAAATAGATCTGTGAAAAGTAACCAGTGAAATAGATCTGTGAAAAGTAAGTAGAAGTCACCAAGAAACTTTTGCCTTACTCGGTCTTCAGCCAGAAACCTAGTGATTGGATTGAGGTCACAGCTGATCCCAACACTGTCGGTCCTGCCAACTCATATTTGTGTTGAAGCTAGTAATAGTGTAGACAGAGGACAGGTTTGCTTCTCTTACCTCCTGTGCATGTCCTGTCACTGCCACTCACAAAAGGGACATTCAGAAAATAAGCATTATAATTAACTTCTAATTTCTAAATCTCTTATAAGTTCTCCTCTTAGCTAGTATAATCAAATTCATTTTAAATAGGAGTCTCAAGAACCAGAATGATGGTATTTGGCTCTCAAATTTTAAGTGTGAGTAGTCTCAGGACATAGAATAGTGTGTTAGAAATGGACACACATTACTGCTTCTCCATCAGTGAGTGGAAGTTATTCTTTCCTTTAACAAGAATTGACTTTGAGAAGAGTTTAAGTTTGCAGCAGATGGGTATAACTATTCCTGTTTTTAATTTATCCCTTAAGAGATTTTGCAGTTCATTGACTGGTTCCTCCACTTGCAACCCCTGTGCCCATCATTGGCAGACCTCACTTTTCTCCAGCTGCATGTAGCAAATATGTGAGCTTGGCAGACACAATAATCTAGGTCCATACCCATAAGACTTGAAAATTTTTTTAACTCATCACTTTTGTTTGAGGAGTCCATTTTTGACCTGGAAGGTATAATTGCAGAATCATGTTATAATCTGAAATGTCTGTTAGCTAATCTTTCTCCCATCTATCACTTTAACAAGTGACATATCTGTCTTATAGTAAGAAGCCTCCCCTGCCTTTCAGTTTTCTTTCCATTTACCTTCCACAGTGATTCTAAGAGATATCTTATATACAATCCCATCTTGGTACCTGTTTTTAGGAAGACTTGAATCAATACAGATCATTTTTAATCTAATGACAAATAATTAGAACATAGTTGACCATTATTGTACATTTATCAATGGCATATATTCAGTAAATATATTTTAACAAAATTCTCAATTATTAATAATTATTCTTTTAATAACTTCTTATAAAAGTGTTATAACCTGTGTCTAGATGTTCCATTCCTCATGTTGCATGTACTCAGATCTATGGTGTGGGATAAAGGAATTGTGCCAGTCGGTTGAGGGTTCTGCATGATAGCCAGGAAACTACACTCAAAGTAAGGATGAGAGCTCCCCCAAAAAGTACCACAGCCATCCTCAGAGACCAAACTCTTCCAACAATGAGAACAGTCAGTTCATATCAGGAAGGCAGCATGACAAGCTTCTCCTGGAGATTGAATAGCACACCATCTTCCCCTCCTCTGGAGTCAGGAAGTGATGCTCAAAGTAAGGACCAGTGTTCTCCCAAGGTGAACCACAGCCATTCTCAGCAACAAGGTCCCAAGCTCCTCTGATGATGAGAACAGCCATGTTCATATCAGGAAAAAAGCTTGACAAGCTCCTGCAGGAGAAGTAATGGCAACAGGAGAATCAACAATAGCCATGAAAATAAAAAACACTCAGGAGAACCAACAACACTACTACTCTCCAATTCTCCACTTTATGTTGACAACAATCTGCAAATGGGCCATCTGCATCCAGCACCATGCTGATTTAGTTCAGCTGATTGTTACAAGTTGACCACCACTTGTCAATCCACCACAATCCACTCCTGGTCAACTTGATAACCATACACATTTCCTTAAACCATAGGCTTTAGTAGAAGATTTATGAGAAGTTAACATGCCTTAGTCTATTCAGATTTATATTACTATAACAATTATGTATACACAATTCTTATTGAACTCATTCCATTACCAAAAGCAAAATATTCAAAGGGTGACCAAAATTCAAGGCTAAAATCACAATACTTTGATTAATTAACCTGGTTTCAAACATATATCTAAAAATAACATTAAAATCATATTAAAAGAACTATTACAATTACAGTCCTTGCTTCCCATTAACATTTAACAGGGCATGGCAAGACTTTAAAACAAAACAAAACAAAAAGATCTCCTGCAATTCAAATACACTCTTCCAGGCAATGCATTCTGGGAAAGTAGCAGCCAGATCCTAGATGGCGGCCAGCAAGAGGCAGATGAAGGAACTTGAACAGATCTACAAATGTGAAAAACTTCCATAACATCCTGGTTGATGAAGCTAATTTATTGACTTGGCAAGGGCTTATTGTTCCTGACAGCCCTCCATATGACAAGGGGGTCTTTAGAATTGAAATCAACTTCCAACAGAGTGCTCATTCAAATCACCAAAGATCACATTTAAAACAAAGGTCTATTATCCAAACACTGATGAAAAAGGGCAAGTTTGCCTGCTGGTAATCAGTGCTAAGAACTGGAAGCCAGAGACCAAGACCAACCAAGTAACCCAGTCCCTCATATCACTGGTGAATGACCCCCACCCCAAACCCTGCTCCAGGCTGACCTAGCCGAAGAATACTCTTTTTTAAAAAAATTTTATTTAAAGAGAGGGGAAAAATAAAAAACAGAAAAAAAAGGGTAGAAACAATGCAGAATTTCAGAAAAAAATGAACAGTAAGAAATCACTAGTTGATACATTACATATTGTCTTCCTGATGCAGTTTTTCAAGTTACAAAATCAAAGCATACAAAGTGGACATTCAAATAGTGAGGCTGCAAACAGTTCCGTTCTCTGAGCCAACAAAAACTTAGCAACATAATTATCAATCCTACACCCTTAAATATACATGCAGTTATATCCTTTAGAGCACTTGCTTTTCCTCCTTTTGCTTTTTAAGTCCATTATCTATTTAGTTATATCATGTTTCAGGTTGTTCAGAATCTTGCTAATCTCTTTTGTTGTTGTTATTTACTTTTTTAAATTTTTTCTTATTTATTATTACTTCTATTTATTTATTTATTTATTTTGAAGGTAGTAAAATACACAGAACAAGACAGGACATAGCCAACTGAGGCAATACAGTGAAACTGGCACAGAACTTCACAGCAGGCCACTGGGACAACAGCAATAGGCACAATAGTACATCTGGTTTTCTTCACAATTGTTGTTCCTTCAATCAGGCAGAACAATATCAAAGGAAATACCAAAATTACAAGAATAGAGTATTGAATAAAGCAATACCATTGATCCAAACAGAGCAAAACAGAGATAAAAATATTTGCCCTCAAAGAGATGGCAGAAGAATATCCCCCTTATTTGCTATATCGCATATAGTCAAACATGCAAGACATGCTCAGATCTCTGGCTCTCACTTGCTGGGTGGGGGGGATGTTTGATTCTTAGCCCAGAGGCTCACAGCCGCCCACCAGAGGGGTGAACTGGCTGCCTGTTTTCCCAGTGCCCCAAGGTCCAAAATGGCGCATCGCAGATCTCAGGAAACATTGATATAGTTCTTGCCCTGTGGTGGCCATGGCTTGCCAGGCCACAGCCACTTACCAGGGAGGCATCTTGGTGGATGCCTCTGAAGAATACTCTTAAGGACCATAAAAACATTGTGTAAAAGTGCTGAAGAGTTTACAAGGAAATACAGGGAAAAGTGACCTATGGGCTAAAATTTGCCACAAATGATTCCAGCAAGTGTGAGCAGAGACCCCGAGCAGTGCAGTTAGACATCCAACAAAGCAGGACTCTGTGGAAAATTCACACATGTCACCGCCTGGCATTCACTTGTGGCAGTTACTAACTTTCTATAATTTTCTTAATCAAAAGTTATATAATAACCTGTAAAGAAAGGATTAAATATTTCAAATATTCTAGTTCTACTTTCTTTGCTTTAAAAATCACTGCTTCGATCCACAAAAATATACACTCTTCCCATCAAATGAAAGACTTCAGTTCATTTTACCATTGTCTTGTTCTTCTCAACAACCACATACTCCTCTTTGAGCTCCACTGAACTCCTCTCTGGCCAAATGATTCAAATCACTCTACTGGCTCTTTGCTCATAATTTCCAACATGGATCTTGCCAAAAGCTCTCAATAATAACCACGCTACCATCCCAATAGTAAACTGCACTGAAAATTTGCTGCCACACAGGTACTATCTCTGTTTGTGTTTACAAACAACATGCAGACTGACTTTCAGCCAAAGCAGATTATACTACCTGTGATCCAATAGACAGTGCTGTCCTTCTCAATAGAAGCCTTCCGAGCTTCCTTTTACCTGGCAGTATTTGCATCAGTACTCTGATTTTCTAGGCTCTGACCAGAGTCTCCAAAATAGTTTACAGCATACAGAGGCTGTCTCTTTGGCCAGTCTCTCAAAATCTTTTCAAATTAATTCCTAAGGCTCTTAAGGCCAGGTAATATCATAGCAATAATCCCACTCTTATGACCAATTCTGTCTTGTTAATTTTCTCCCATTGCTGAGAAAAAATACCTGACACCCAAAATTAATGAATGAAACATTTACATGGCTTACAGTTTGTGGAAGTTTCAGTCCATGATCAGCTGGTTCCAAGATAGGGTGGAGTGGCAGAGGAGCTGCAGTTCATGGAGGTGGGAGATATAAAAAGCAAAAAGGGAGGAGCCTGAGAGAAGACTCTTTCTGTTCCTCATATTATATATAGGCCACACCCACTTGGATGTAACACTAACACTCATAATCCCAGCATTAAACCATGAATCTGTCATAAACTCAACAATTCTACCCTTATGACTGCATGAGGCTTTGAGGGGAAATCCAGACACAAACCATAACAATGATCAACAAATCTTTCCAAGAGGTAAAATGTTCAGCCTTAACAATAACAAACTGACAAAACAACCATTGTATCTTCAAGACATATTTGTTTTACTACATAGAAAACTACATACAAATATAGTCAATAATACCATGGGATTAAATCCTGGTTAGTTCATCTCCATTTGTTTTTACTACTAAAACAGGTCAGCTAGTAATTAAAATAGGGAATGACTGCATTTGATTAGCATTAATAGAAAGAGTAGCATGTAAATGAAGAAAAAAAACCGGTGAAGATGATAAAAATAAACACAAACAAAAAACTAATACAGATGAAGGGAGAATTTGAATGGTTCAAGGAAAAGAACTGTGCATTTTCAAACTGATAACCTAATTTTTAACATATTCTAGGGTCTCATTGCAGAGGTGTTTTCTAGGCTTTTTTGTCCAGAACAAAGACTTGGACAAAATAAGCACAAAAGATACCAAGGTTTTACACTTATTAAAGTAGAGAAAAAAAAAACATGTTCCGAAAAATAATTTCAGGCCAGTTAAAAGTTACAAAATCAATAAACTCTACACAGTGAGAGTGAATCAGTGTGAAAAAGAAACCATAGTATTTAATGGTGGTCATCATTTGTATCTCCCACTCCTCAGGCTGACATCAGGTCTAGGCTGTCCTATCAGAAACCTACTTGAGTTGTCCTGAGAACTACAGATAGATTTTTCTGATTGGAGCTGTTTTCCTGCCTGTGTTCTGCATGCCTCATTGCTCAGGGTACACATGCTAATCTTTAGCCTTATAGTTACAACCTCAAAAACTATAAGCCCACTAGAAAGCCCCATACTGAAAGTGGAAACTCAGTGCTAAGATAGTCTGATTGTCATGAGCACTGAATATCTTTACACAGCAGAGACAAGATTCATAAATGATACTAAATTTTTTAAGCATGAAAATTTATTGAAATTTATAAAATAAAAAATTTGAAGCCAGTGGCTGTGAATAATAAAAACAAAGAAAACAGTTGCATCTAACAAATAGGGCATCATCTAAAACCTTTGGCACTGCAAATTCACAGAGTGAGAGAAAACACCTTATGTAGTATGTAACCTAAAAACTATAACACAACTCTGGAAAAGATAGACTATGAAATTCAACATAAGTAGAATTTTTATTTCTCTATCTTATAATAATTACTAATTTGTTGTGTAATTATGTGTCAAAAACATTTTCCATTTACTATCTCAACCAAAGATATAGAGTAGGTAGTATTTTAACCCCACTTTACAGAGAAGGTCTATGATCCACAAGTATTACGTGAAGATACTTAAACTGAGCTGGAAGGAATTGGGTCAAGCTACAGACTCAACTAAAATTCTGATGTCCATATCTTTTTACTTATAATCTCATTAATTGTTTTTGTTTTGTTTTGCTTTGCTTTTTGAGATACCAGGAATCAAACTCAGGACTTTGTGTTTGCCATTAAATGTTTGCTTGCCACACATTCTCATTTTATAGTTTAGGCTGGCCATGAACTCATGTCGCCCAGGCTGGCCTTAGACACTCTGTAATTCTGCCTCAGCCTCCCATGTGCTGGGATTAAAAGTATGTGACACCATAGTTTTACCAATTTTTATAGTTTTATTTACTTATTTTTAAAATTTTTTAACACAATACATTTTAAAATGTTAGCAATTAATGTTAAGAGATTTTTATGTGTTCTAAAAGCAAAATTAAAAGCATAAATAAACAGACATGTGTATATATATATATATATATATATATATATATATATATAATTTCTCCCTTCTAAACACAAAAGTGTCACACAATCTGCATTCTTCTACAGCTTGCATTTTTAAAGCAGTTGTGAAATTTTGACACCAACTTATAAAATTTTCTGATATTTTAAAGGATAGTCAGCTTCTGTTATGTGGATATATCCTAATTTACTAAACTGTCAACCATTTATATGCACCTAGATTACTCCCATTCATTTTGCTCTCAACAATGTGTAACATGACAATTAATTACCTTGTACTTACCTCACCTTACACTTCTTTCAAACTACATATGTTTATTCCTGTATCATATCTTCTTAGACCCAAAACTCTGGCATAATTTTAAAAGCAAAAATGTAAGATCTGTTAGAAACACACCTGTCTCTATTTTTCATTTTACAAAATGATTTAACTCTGCAAATTCAGTGAAGAGTATTTGATAAACTGATCAAATAGGCCAAGGCTTATGTGGGAAAGAAGTGCAATTTGTACATGTGGATCATTGGGTTGACAATTGAGAACCAGTCTCAATAGTTTTTTTTTTTAATAATGAATTTCTTGGTGTATTAGGAAAAATTTCAGCATAACCCTTTAGGCCCTAACACCCCATAAATGGATATAGCAATTAATTCTCTCACCCAATATTTGTCTGGTGCCTAGATGTAGTTTAAACAGCCCAGGAAATTACTTGTCATATTTTTTCCTCACCCACATTAATTACTTATTTGGAAATTCAACTTGTTACACTGAACAAATATCTTCAGCAAATGTAGTTTATTTTGAGCTCTTTGGAGAATATTTGTTAAATAAATTCACATACTATAAATAATACTACTCTTAATGACAGGGTCTTTGGAAATTTTAATGCTTCTACTTTGAAGATATTTATTAAACATACCTGCTATGCTGCAAAGATTTTTTCCCCCTAGTTTCTTTGCCTCTTATTATGCCATTTCCATTCCAATGCAATCTTATCTCACTCTGTTAAGAATAATAAGCATTATTAAAGCTCTGAAGGGCAGGTCAGTGGTGTGAAACCTTCATATATTAAAAGTCAGTGGCTTATAGGATATTCAATAAAATGAAATGTGTCCAAAGATAAGCAGGAATTAAGACAGAAGGACCTTTACCCATATGTTTCTCAACTTCTGTTAACTCCTGGTGGCCATATACACACAAGTCTTCAATTCTTTATTCAAGCCACTAGTAAGAAAGCTTAACTGTGTATCTTAGTTTAGAAATCTTGATGATATACAAAAGGTATAGGGAAAACATTTCTCAGACAGACTCATTTGCACATATACTTGCCTTCAATTAAATTAAGATACTAAATAAATGAAGCTATAATTGAAGGAATAAAGAAGCAGAGGCTTTTTCTATACAATGAGTTAACATAGAAAATACAATCTTCCTTCAGCTGGGCATGGGGGTACATGTCTGTAATCTGAGTACTTGGAAAGCCAAGGCAGGAGGCTCACTGTGAGTTTGAGGTCAATCTTGGTTACAGAGTGAGTGCAAGGATTTCAAGTCCAGCCTGATCCTGTTTCATGATGTAACAAGACCCTGTCTCAAAAAAAAAAAAAAAACCTTCCTGAAATATTATTCAGTTATGATCTCACCTAAGGGTTCATTAAGGTTTGTTATTTATGCAAAAGATTTACTAAGTAGACTTATAATAGACACCTGGGGAATCAGGGGTGAAAAAATGCAAAATGACTGTCTGCACATTGAAGAACTGAAGAATCTAGTCGAAGCTCTGGAACTCACTGCAGAGTATGGTGTGAGTCTGTGCTAGTCTGCATTCAAGGCTGAAGAGTCTTTGCTGGGGGCCTGAGTGAACTGGAGACAAACACTACATCCAAAGGCAATGACAAAGACCAGAACTCCTCCAAAAAGGAGCAAGTTACATTTTTCCCTTTTTATTCAGTCCAGGTACATGACTATTTGTTGGTGCCACTTACATCCAGGGTGGGTCCTCCCTTTTCAGTTTGCAGTCCACCTTGCATTAATCTACAAACACATCTGGAGCTTTATTAATCTGATAGGCAGTTCTTACTTGACAAGTTGACAAATCACAATTAACTATTACAGTTATGAATTTATTAATGAAACAATTATCCTGGGCTAATTTTGTGCCTAGGGATAAGAGGTAACAATTAGCTCAGTGTATTATCTATTTCTGTCTGAGACACATAAACAAATGAATGTCATAGAATACTGTAACCATTATAATAACATTACAGTAACTAACAGAGCGACCAATAGGTTATTTATTCATCTTCGAAACCACACAGATTGGTAGAATGTTCTGAATAACATTTTGAAGAATTAAACTGAGTCAGTGATGTAACTGGTTGGTGACCTTCTTATTAGAGTCAGATGTAGAAGAATGCAAGATGTCTGTCTTCTACCTGGAGATGCAAAGGATCTACTCAAGAGTGTGGAGTCCATCACAACATCCCATGCAAGTCCATATCAGGACACTGAAAGACAGAGATGAGAAACTGAGCCAGTGCTGGAAGCTGAAGTTTCTGTGTCAGAAGGCTGAAGGATCTGAGCAAGAAGACTGAGGGATCTGCCCTGGAAACCAGGAGATAGCATCCAAGGTGAAATGAGGGTTGAAGCTCCCCCAAAGAAGGAAACCAGCCAAACCTCCTTCAAAGAAATACTGCCAAAATGCTTCTGAAGAAAAGCAGCTTCAGTGAAGCTCTTCTGAGGAAGTTCTGCTGGAATCCTTCTCCCTCATTCTCCTTTTATATCATTCCAATGTTAAGTGGGCTTTCCATGCCCAGAATCATGTGATTCAATTTATCTGAGTTTTCCCTATTCAAAGTGACAATTAGTTAACCACCACACTGACTATAGATCTGGAATAGTCTGCATGTTACTACCTCTACTGTGTAGTATACCAAAGGTACAAAGAGAAAAGTGTTTAAACCATGGTTTTAAAGACTGGTGGACATTTGTGAAAGAGCCTTAAGAATTGGACATATATATGGAGAAGGCAGTGAAGGGCAATCAAGGCACAGAAATAAATACAATGAAAAACAAAATCATAAAACAGACTTAGTGTTAAGAGCCACGCTCCCTGCATCTGTAAAGTAGTTTGAGAAGGAAGCAGGGTAAGCATCATAGTTGCAGATTTCCATAGGAGTCAATCACCAATCCCATTGTATGTGTGCTGAGGAGATGGAATCTAATCTGCCAGGCTAGTCCTCTGAAAACTGTGATCCGCAACACACCTGTATCAGAATTACCTGAGGGCTCATAAGGCAACCAAATCAGAATATCTGTATATAGGGCTAAGAATCTCCACTTTTAACAAGCTCTGCAGGTAATTCTTCAGCATACTAAAAGTTGAGAGCTCACAGTACAAAACTATTATGCCACAATGATCAATGTTTTCAGGAGATTTTCATGCTGAGCAGTTAACTCATGTTGTTCACAAATATTTCCCACGCCAGAAGTGGGCCAAGCTGGGGCTTGCTATTAGCACCTGCATGCATAGCCTCTCAGACTCACCTTTGTAGGCCAAATTGTGTGGGCCTTTCCAGCTTATTGATTTCAGTTAGAACTTTTAGCATAGTGTGTAAATTATAACACTAGAATCTAATTGCAGTCAGAAATATATACTTAGTTTAATTTGAACATTTTTCAGTAAATTGAAGCAAAAGGACATATTTCATCCTAGATTTATAAACAGTTTTTTTGCTGCGGAGATAAAAACTTTGGCAAGAAATAACATGCTGTCATTGTCACAAGAGTCCAGATGACAGCTATGTTTACAAGTCACCCCCTTTTACCTGTAGACTTTTACTGGCTCATTATAGGAAACAGGGAAAAACTACTGCTTTTTAATGGAACCACTTAGTTGATTAGGAAGACCTAACCTAGTAGTTAAGTACCCCACAACTAATTAGTTTCTACTTCTACATAGATGCAGTATATACTACAGTAGGTCATTTCATTGTTGCTGTTGTTGTTTTATTTTTAATTCGATCTCATAAAATATAACCAGACGTGACTGGAAAAAGGAAAGAAAATCTTGGGAGCTGTGATTTCATTGCTCCATAAAATCTCTCGTCATTGTTACTAACTTACACATTATGGAAAATACTCATTTACTTCATAATATGTATCAGTGCCTGTTCATTCAATCATCCCTGCAAAAATATTTATTGTCACATTGCTAGCCATTAAGGACAAAATGACAGGCAAGAAACAAACTGTTTCTCATCCTTATGGAGCTTCTGTCTAGTGTAGGGTCTAGCAGGCTATTAATCAAATAACCAGCACAAAACAAACCTAGCTTCAACTACAATAAACGCTGCAAAGAGAAGTTGCATGATGCCATGAGAGTGTCAGACACAGTAAATGAAACCTGTGCTTGGGATTAGGGGAAATTCCCTGGGACTGATTCTGAGTGTTGAGTTGTGAAGTAACAAAAATTATAAATTTTGAACATGGAACAGATTCTACATAAGAGAAATTTTGTATTTGTGGACTGGACTTGGTCTCAGCATCCAATATCCATTGGCCAAGATGCTGAGAGGATTTCCTGTTCACAAGAGGATCAATTTCATTCCATTTATGTCTCATGACCAAATCAACTGCCTCCCCTAAATCTAAGCCATTCACTGGCACAATCTTCTCCCAGTGGCTATCTTGATAGTACAAAATCTCCCTCACATAATATGGCTTAAGGATGGCAAAGTGCAAACATTCTAAATGGGAAATAATGATGTGCTGAGCTAAAAAATCTTTCAATGAGAAAAGTTCATGACACTTATTTAGCTCTGAACAATCATTTAAATATAATCAGAAATACAGATATGTAACAAACACCAACAAGTATACCAACTCCTTGTATAAAGTGAAAATAGCATATTAACAAAATAGTCTGATTATTTCAATGTAATCTACTGTCTATTGAAAAATCAGTGAACTATTCATAAACTGCCAATTTAAACAGTGGTTATTTTCCTATTTGTTTCTACTCAATATATTTAAACCTTCAGTAGTGTTAAAGATTCTCTCCTTTAGAATCTATATTCCCACCCTATCCCCCTTCCTGGCAGTATTGTTTTTCTACTCCATTTCCCAGCCACACCTCTTCTGATTTTTTTTTTTTTTTTTTTTAGATATGGTCTTGCTATGCACTTCAGGCTGGCCTTGAACTCACTATGTAATCCAGGTTGGCCTTGAATTTACAGCAATCCTCCTGCTCAGCCTCCTGTATACTGGGATTATAGGTACGTCCTACCACACCTGGAAGTTTTTCTGACTCCTTTCAAGGACTCTTCTTCCAGGGGGCAGAATCTGAAATTTCCAAAAAGTCATTCAATTCAAGGTTCAGATCTTGTCCTCATTCTCATTCTGACTATTCTTGTTATTTCACCACTTTTGTGACTCACCTAGTACATAAATGGTACATTTTGAAATTTTTAATTTTAAACCAATCATCTAAGCTTAAAATTATATCTTGAGGTAAATACTGTATAGTTCCGACTGAATATAAAAGAAAATACAAACCAAAACACAAACCTCAGCTGAAAACTTAGTTTTTTCTTCTAGTCATTTCTTCTTTTTCAATTTTGGCTAGAATTTAAGTTCCATGTATTTTTCCCTCCTAAATATTTTAAAACTTAGTGCCTTATTTTATATTTCAATCTCTGTTTGGCAAAAGTAAATTTTCTTTATCAGTTCCACTTTTTCATCTGAATTTATCCCCTTCAAATTTACCTTTCAGTCTATTTCAGAGGTAATCCATGGAAAATGAAAATTCAGTGCTTCATTATTTTCCACAAATAAATTTCAAATCCTTAGCCTGGCAGAGATTTCGGAAAATATGACCTTTGATTAGTTTTTTAGATCTTACATTCATTTTAATAGTTCATGGAGCACTTCGTATTAGATTAAATGTTGCTCCAAAAGTGTTGAAAAATAAATTAATGAATTCTAGAAGTGTATTGTAATATTGTGTATAATTAGAGAAAGAGATATATGAGCAACAAAGGGAGATTTTACAGCATCAATATTTAGCTCAATTAAATTTTGAATTCAATGACTAAGAGTAGAGGTGATGAGTTAAATCAGCTGACATAGGGATCTGAATATATGTGCTACATCAATAAGAAAATTAATTGTGCTCTGACTACATAAAAACAATTTTAGAATAATTGGGCAAAATATTCTGAAAATGAAGAATACCATAACACTGTACTTTAGTAATCGTTGCCTAATTTGAATTACAGACTCTGTATGACAATTAAGTAAATGTTAAGGCATTTTCACAAGAAAAAATTCATATGCATAAATGTTTAAATAAAATTTCATTACTTTAACTGAATTCATCTTAAAACTTTTTGCTGCAATCAGTATTTAATTTCCCTAGTACTTAGTGGGAGGCTTGAAAAAGTTACAAGACAAATTTTCACATTATTATGTAATTCTAGTATACTAGATGATACATTTTTGCTCTAAGAATAATAGTGAGTCAGATAGAAATTCATTCTCTGGTGTGAAATATCCAAATTTTTTTCATGGATTAACATTTATGTTTGTATGCTTGTCCCGCAGAATTCTGTGCTATAGTAAATGCATAGTTATTTGACCATATGTCTACAGCTACAGAAATAATCATAAAGATAAAAATAAGCTAATTGCAATTAATTTAAACAACTGAGATTCATGTTTTAATTTTAAATATATGTATCTTGACTTTCAAATCTATATTTTCTCCACATTTTTGGAATTAGAGCACACACATTAGCACAAATGCTCATTGCTACTCAAGTAATTATTTTGAAGACTGACATTGTTGCTGCCGATAGGCAATGATTTCATTATTTAAGTAAAAAAAAAGAGAAGAGCTGAGCAGTAAGTGGATAATTCAGAACAATATAAATGTCCCTTCTGAAGCATCTATTTGAACTCTTATTCTTTAGTAAACTCAGGATTTAGAGTCAGAATTATATGGACAATTTCCCCATCGTGCTACTTTGCCATCTGTCCTAAAATAATCATTATGTTCCTACAACAATGGCATTGTGAAATCTTCATTAAGGAACAAACCACTACTTGGAACAATTAAGCTGGCATTGAGCCTGTTGGCCTAGCAAAGTGAATAATTCACAAACCCCACATGTTCCACATATGTTGGACTTATTGCAGACAAAACTAGAAGTCTATAGTTTTAGCATGTTTTGAAAGCTTGGAATAAAAGTCTAGTAAGTCAAGTAGATAAAATCAAATAACAGTTTTAGATAAAAAGCAAAGGCAAGACCTTGTGAAGCTTTTTTTTTTTTTTTTTTACTGTGGACAGCCAACAGAGAAATCAATACTGTCACTTTACTGTTGGGGGTACTGAGGAAAGTACTGTTTAAAACTTTTCATTTGACTCTTACTCTTTTCTTTTGTATCCTGCTGTCAGCAATCACAGAGGTCTGTTGAAGTGGCTCAAAACCACTTAAATGCATGAGAATTTTGTATGTTTGACTATCTAATAATGTCATGCCCTATTAACCTGTCCTAAGCATTGAAATAATTTGAAGTAATATGTGTACTAGGTAAAAATAGCAACCAGATTGGTGTTCACTTTATGCCTTAGTTCAATAGCATGAATCAATATCTGTAGTAACATGTATGATAATTTTGAAGAGACTTTAAAATAAGAAATGGTTAAGCAATTGGGAGATGGTTGTGCTTATGTAAAATGTAATAATCAAAATAGGTTTCAGCAAGCTATTGTTACCCTAATTTCTGTAGTATAATTTACTTCTTTGGTTTGTACTTTTGCTTCTGTTTGTCAATGAGAAAATAAAAAAGATGCTACAAAAAAAAGCCATTTCCAGTCCCAGTCCCTATATTCTCTGTCAATTTTTTTTCTTAAAAATCTTAAAAATATTTAATCTCAAGTATTGAGGATTCTTATAACTGACAGAAACATCTGGCATATTTTTTGGCAGATTCAAAGCTAGAGAACACCAGGGCAGTTGCAAAGCAAATGAGAGATATCACATATCATGTTTGAATTATTTTATCACCTATAGTTTACATTCTATGAATTCAAAAGAGCAAATGTTCTTCCAAATCATGTAAATATTTTAATAAGCAATATCAAGTATCAGGAAGGAAGCTTTCCAGTCTATATTTTCAGGAAAAACAGAAATCATTTTTGTCTTTCAAAGGAAACTACTCAGGATTAGTAAGGATTTTCATTTCACAAAAAAATCTACAAAAATATTATTTTATTACCAACAATTTCCCTACATGGAAATGGTGGAAGCATAAACATTTTTTTCATTTGTTTGTTTGTTTACTTTGTGGCTATGCTATAGAAATTCAACCCAGGAGCTCAAGCATGCGAGAGATAAGAACTGTACCACTGAGTTGTATTCTCAGCCCCAAAATAGCATCTTTTTCAACAGCCATGCATACATCTTCAAGCTTAAATTCAAAATATTGTCAGAGTAGGAAAAATTAATGTCACACTCACTAATGATGGCATCACACCCCTTTGACTCACTGTCAAAAACAAAAACTAAGTGTTGATAAGGATGTGACGATATCGGGACTCTTTCATACTACTGGTGGAGATGTAAAATGATTCAAACTTTTTAGAAAACAATATGATGTTCCTCAAAAAACTAAAAAATAGAATTTATCATATGATACTATAACTGGAACCTGGAGCGCTAAACTCTTCCGTGGGATCCTTTCCAAGTTTTTGCTGTCTGGCACAAAGAATTCGTCAAGACGTGCAAAAAAGCAGCAATGTTTTACATTTATTAGGTAGAAAAGGAAATATGCTCTGCAGAATGAATGTGGACCAGTTAAACGTGGGAAAGACTCATGCTCTGCAAATTGAGAGTGGTCCACGAGGAAAAGGAGAAGAACACACAGTAGACACCAACTTTTACACTCCATGCTGGAGTTTGCTATCAGGTCTCGGCCATTCTGTCAAAAGCCTGCTTGTTTTCACACAGAAGAACTGAAGATAACTTTTTCTGATTGGTTCCAGACCTGGGGCTAGGAATGGCTTTTCTGCACATGTGTTCTTGATTTCTGTGATTGACAGGTGTGCTCACTTGCTCAATGAATTGGCCACACTCTAGTCTCAATCCATTAATTCCTCTTTTGTGTTATGAACCCCAAAGATTTGAAAGCTGGAATTATGTCCTTTTAATAGCAGCATTATTCATAGTAGCTAACTGTAGAAACAACCTAACAAGTCCATTGATAGATGAGCAGGAAAACAAAATACACTTTATGCAAAGAAATATTTTTCAGCCATAAAAGGAAGGAAATTGTTAAGCAGTTTATAACATGGATTAACTGTGAAGACATATTAGGTGAAATAAATCAGTCACCAAAGTACACCGGTGGGATTCCACCTGTACAAGGTTTATGAAGTAGTGGCCAGAAGGCACAGGAAGAGGAGGCCAAAGGGAGTCCTGGTTAATGGGTGCAGAGTTTCAGTGTTGCAAAATGAAAATCATAGAGATTAGTGGTGATTATTCTTGCAAAGCACTGTGATTATAATTAATCCAATGTAACTGCACACGTAAACATATTAAAATAGTAAATTTTATGTTATGTACATTTTGCCACAATTCTAAATATAAAAATTTTAAAAGGAGATACAAATACTTACTCATTTTTTATAAAGTACTTGTATAACAACAAATGATTGTTTTACTTTCTCACTGTAGTATTTTATATTTATGGGTAAAGTAACATTACTAAAAGTGAAGTTGCCTTGTTTTCATAGACAACAGTTCCTTCTCATTTACTTTATTAGAATGACCCTTCCCCCGGGATAAACCACCTAAAACTGCTATTAAAGTTTAAAGTTAGACAAACTAGTCCATTTGAAAACATTTGACTGAACATGTTACATACATAAAGGAAAAAAGTCTGAAAAATACAAAACATTTTAATGGTAGTTATTGATATTTGTTTTATGAAATCATGTAGTTTTCAATTCTGTCTCTGATAAGCACTGTGTGGTACACAGTTACAAGACGGAGGAAGGGGAGGTATTGTAGTTATTGTATTTCTATCGTAGCATGATTTATTAATAAATATAAACTGTTGTATATTGGCATCTCACTTAGGAATTTTATGACCTCATTTCCAGACTGAAAAACACTTTTATGAAACTGTTGTCCTCCATATTAATTGGAACCCTGGTATTATTTGGGGACTAGCACATGTCCTTTTCAGATGCACTCTGGCCTTTTCCTCATGCTTAAATCACTCTTTCATATGAAAAAATAGATTTAAATGAGTTGATCTTGCCCTGCTCCCATTTCTACATTTCCATGCTGGTCAATTGTACAGTCAATGTATCAGATATTAGAGATCTCCAAGAACAGTGATAAGAGTTTAAAAAAATAATGAGATGAATGGGTAATTCAGGAATGGCACTTTTTGAATCAAAGAGATTGGGAAAGCATGTCGAAGTCAAAATATGAAATGAAAAATATATCGAAGTAACAATATGAAAACAAAATATATAGAAATTACAATATGAAATGGTAAAAAACCATTAAAGCATTCAAAAGAATATTAGTTTACTAATCAATATTCCAAGAATATTAGTTTACTCTCAGTATAAAATTCTCTTAACATGAAAAACTCACTTTTTATACAAAATCAATATGACATCATTTAAATGAGAGTGCTTAAACTAAAATTAAAAATATGTCCAACTTTATTCTTATAACCTCACTTTCCAGAACTAACTAGTTTCAGTAAGGTGAAGAGTATTTAGAGTACACATCTATTTGTATATCTCCCTGTTTAACTATATACATATAATTTTTATTTTCACAAATTAAGATTATAGCAAACAACATAGAATTAATGTTACTCATATATCATTAATTGTATCAAACATCATAGAATTAATGATACTTATATTTCAATTCTTGTAATTTTTTACTTGTTTCTTTTGCCCATTTTACATTTGGATATTGATGCATTTTATTATTTATAGAATTTAGTGTACTTTATGGTTGTTAACTTTTTCTAAAATAAATTACATTTTTTTCATGATTTATCATTTGATATATTACCAATATCTCCTGTACAAATACTACAAATTGTAGGAAATAAAATCTATAAATATTTTCTTCTATTATCTTAAAACCCAAGTCCCTATATGTTCTACCTGCTTTCATTTGTGGAAAATGTCATATTTTTTTTTTAATTTATAAACCCCAATGTGCCCCTTAACATACTAAAACCCAAAGACTTTCTGCAGTGTTTGGCTATACTATACACAGGAGGAAAAACTTTTATTTACTGAAGTCTGGTTCCTTTTTGAATTTCTACTTATATTAAATCACATTAATTATAATTTTCTAAATTTTTTATTAGAGGTCATTTTGAAGGAAAAATTTCCTCATCAAAATCTTATTTGGGTCTCAGAGACTGTAAAGCACATAGACAATTTTAGTTTGCTCACAGGTTCCTAGCTGAAATTCATATTTTGCTGTATGGCTCCTTCAACCCTGTGAATGTGAAAGATGACATCACAGGTTTATTCTTTAAAACACTGAGATTCTGGAAGACTACAGATAACTCTTATAAGAAGAAAGGAGGAATTATGGGAGGTAAAGTAAAGCTTCTAAGTCAGCCACAATTATTAGTGGAATGAGAGATATATTTATAAAGCAAACACAACCCAAAAAGAATATAGATTCAGAAAAATTTTGAAAAATTTTCATTTAAAGTAACTGAAGTTGTTCCCTATCCCTAAAATCTCTTGTCAGAAAGATTATTCAAATTTCTTAAATTTAAACAAGACTAAAAGAAATGGAGTTTCTAGAAATACAAATTGAGGATGAGAACATGTTCCATTTAGAAATTGTAGTTTATGATTAAGGTATAATCATTCAAACTAAGTTGCAAGTAGCTTGATAAACAGAATATTTTTCTAGTGGCTCTGGAGTATGAAGGAGAACCACAGTGTGCTTTCAAACACCAAGAAGATGGGAGGATAAACAACCTATGTACTATCTCTTTAGTATGGTCAGTCTCAGAAATAAAAGGGGGAAAAAACAGGGATAATCACAATCTTCCAGAAATAAGACTTCAGAGTTGTAAACTGCCTTATTCTTGCCTAAAAACTAAGTAAATGAAGATCACCAGAATAATCTGTTATCAAACAAAACAAAATTAATTAAAATTATTTCAGAAATGATAACTGATATCTTGATAGTTTTAAACAATGCCTCAGGAAAAAAAGTCAAAGATATCAATAAGGTTTTGAGTTCGATCTCAGTGATTTAATTCCAGTTTATTAATTTATTTGTTGGACAAGTTAACTGTTTGCTAGGTGAAGAAATTATTTGCCTAGACAATTTAATTTCTACAGTTACTTATTATTTTATACCATCATTATCCTGGACAAGAATTTCCTTGAAGATAAAATACTGAAGACAAGTTTATACAGGTGGTTTTCATACTCTTGATAGTTAAACTCTGTAGATGCAATTGTTAAAACTCCAAGATTGTTGAAGACATTATCTGGGATACAAGTCTTTTCTGCCTTTCTCATCAGTTCACCCATCATAGTTATCCTGATATTTAATGAAAATCTTATTAATTACTGTTGTATAGTTTCAGGAATGCTGTAGTCCTTTGAAATGCTTTATTATGTACTTGAAGATATCTATATTCTAGTTAGGAATAAAAGTCTTAAAAGAAAAGCTATTGGTCTCACTAAAGTATTATCTGAACCACCTTGAAAGGAAAACTTGATTGACTTATTGATAATCAAGTATAAAAAGGTGAAATAAAAAGCTTTTGAGGTTTTACATGATAGAGAGCTATAAAGACACTTTAATGTATAGCATATGGAGCAGATGAGGAGAAAGACATTCAAAGAAGTATAGAAATAGAACAAATATTATAGAATTAACTATTTTAGTGTACCTCACACCTGCTTCAAACAGAGAAATGTAAATAATTAAGTTGGTGCATGAATACTTTAAATTTTATGTAGTAACATAAAACTTTAAGCTTGCCTTTTATTTTTATTTTTAGAAATTCGAAGTTTGAGTCAGTTTTTACCTGGGTTTATTGGCCAAGTCTATCCAAATGCCACATAATTTTTGTTTTCTCTGGGAACTAGGGGTGTCAGGTATTCATCCTTCTTTACATGCAGATACAAAATGTTCATCATAATACCTAATACATATTGTAATTTTTTCCTGACTCTACTTATATAAGAAAAGAAGGTAAAAAAAAAAAACTCCCTGCAGTGGAGTCAAAGTCAATACATATTAATTCTATACAACTTAATTTGTTAGACATATGTAACAAATAAGTTGTCTGAGTCTCATTTTTTCCCCCAGCATGTATTTTACCCTCTTGGCATTAGTTGTCTGATTACAGGTAGTTTCCTAAGAATGTGGTACTTAAATGATGAACATTTTTCCTAGACTAACAACAAAAAGTAAAAAGTGAATTTTTGGGATTCCTATTTGCACATTTGAAGAAGAACAATCAAAATTTTTCTGTTAATTAAATGTAAAGTGATTTGAAATATTACTTTTATTTTGTGTAAAAGACAGTGCAACTCACTGTTTTAAAGTATCTACAAATTTAAGTGTCAGAATTCAATTTTATTTTTTAAGGTTATTAAATGTTTCATATATACACTAATTATGTTGAGGCATTGAATGAAAATTATTTCCTCCACTCACAGGTTAATGTCTATCTGATGTATTAAATTTATATAGAAATTTTTCAATAATAGTATATGAAAATGATAGAAAAGGTGAATTCACCTATTTAATAGTAAATGTTCTTGGAGTTACAACGCATTAGCTCATACTTTTTAAAATAGCTATGACTAAGATATGCAAAATTATCATTATAAATTTAATTCTCAAGACCAAGGTTAGGTTGCCCATGAGTAGTATGGAAAATTAAAATATGAATTCAGTCTCCTTTAAAAACATTTCAGCTGTATTAGCAATCAGAGCCCATCTCTTCCCATGATCATTATTCTATTTCCATTTTATATATTTGAGTCAGAAATGATTGAATATGAAAAATATTGACATACTTTGTCTTATAAATTATTATAGTACACAAAGATTTGTTTTACAAAAACCAAGAAATAAAAAAGAAGTATTGCTTCAAAACCAGGGCCTAATACTACATTGGTACAAATTTACAATAAATCCTTGCATTTTTGTGCTGCATTCTTTGATCAAACCCTAGCTTCTTTAATTGATGGATCTATTTTAGTGTTTTGCTTATGATAAATATATCAAAGAACTCTCACTTTAAACCAGTGCTCAAAACTAACCTTTTCTCTACCTCCAGGTTGTAGAAAAGAAAGCTCAGGATCATCATCAGAAAAAATATAAAATAAAAAATGAAAAGCAAAAACTTCTCTTTTAGTCTGTACTTCTGCTCAGAGGAAAGATAATTTCTGTCTCAGTCAAATTGGATGGTGCTCAGTAGGAACCCTTTCAGAATTTGAAATGTGTCCTCTGAAGTTGGGTGGCCAAAAACAACCAATAACTGGATCATATGATAAACATTTCTAAAGGTGAAATTTGGATTGAAGCTGCCTTGGGACAAAGAGGATGAAGAAACCTGCAATAGAAACCTTGTCACTTTTCTGTGTTGTGGAACAGAAGTGATTATTTTCTAAGACTCAGTTGTTGAACTTGCGGAAGTGATTAAGAACTGAATTATGTTTGAATGGACTCAATGACCAAACCCAATGGTGTTGTTAGGTCAAGATAATAGAACACCTTGTTGCCTGGAAGCCAGGGGCTATGGGAGAACTCAGAAGCAGCCAGATAGAAGCCCCACCGTCCAAAGAGAATACTGCAAAAGTGAAAGACTGCTTCAACAGTCCTAGGGCACCATATTCCAAAATAGTGGCTGTTAGAAAATATGATGAAAAAACAAAAATATGCACTCCATAAAACAGGTTTATTTCAGAACAGACCTGAGAAAAACCTCTCTGGCACTAAGACCAGACCAGAAACTCTCATACAGGCTATAAACTCTTTTTCAGAGTCCTGTGCATAAGGGGGGATTGTGAGAGGAGAAAGGCAAAATAGGACTTTCGAGGGTAAGAGTTCAATAAAAACTCTCCCAGTGACAAACCTTGCAAAAGTACAGGAAGTTGTGGTTGTTTGTCAAGAGCGGGGTTGAATAATGAGAGTTATGGGATACAGTGGTGCTTACTTATTAATGTGCCTATACATTTTATTATTAATGTGACTATGCATTTTAATAGGTGTTAAAACAATGAATTCTAAAGAACAAGGGTTAAGAGTATGACATATTTGACATATTTAGAGAGAGAGAGGAGACAGAGAGAGTGATATCGATCCTGAAATAAAGTTGGGAGTGAAAAATGGATTGCTATGGATCCCACTTTACAAAGGAAGTTTAATAGATTAAAATCATGAGGTGGATACAACAAGGGACAAAATTACAATCAACCAATATGATGAGCTGCTTAGTTAATATTGATCTAATGGGGAAGCAGCTCAGATAGCAAGTTAACATGGAAAGAATAACTATCTCTTTAGGAAGAGATGAACAGGGGCTTTGGCCAACTACCACGGTGACCAGTGTTCACCCACACTTCCCTGGGCTTGGTAAGCACAATCACCTATCTATTGTTCATTCTTCAAGGAGGCATATATGCTGGGTCATCCCAGACACATCTTGAGGCCTGGTCTTACAGATGGAACTCTAGCCACCATTATAATGTTTTCTTAATTTCTGTACTGACTCCCTCAAGGGCTAGCCCTGTCTGATTGCTTATAATATCCTTAACTAACTTAGCAGTTGATAGCAGTTGAAGAGGCCTAAAGTGGACTCTGATCAGCCTTAGATGGTTGTAGTCAAACCCCTTCAGTGGATGCCTAAATAATTTGTTACCTTAAATTCAATTCCTAGCACACAGCAATCCAGATACTCAAAGGCCTCTGTTACCATGATGCAAGTGAGCCTAGCTGCTGCTTAACCTGACAGCAGACTTTGGCATGATCTATGCCATGATCTATGGTTTTTACAACCATTCAGAATGTAAGAGTAATGCAGTTGAGGGCTTACAATCAGATTTCAGATTTGGGGGACCAGATGGCATCCCATTCAGATGAAAGCTAATTAAGCTGTAAGAGTAAAACTGAACATGCAATGAAGATCCCAAGAAATTGGAAAAGTTAGGAGCATGGAACTTCTAATGAAAGGTGCAGGGACTGAGCAAACCCAGCCCAAGAGAAAAACCATGAGAACTATAAACACCAGCAATTCTATAGTGGAATGACTGTCCAAGCCATTTGGAGTCACATTTTACCAAAATTTGCCCACAGTGCTGGGCTTGGAGCTACAGGATTTAATGTTTTCCCTGCAGGATTTTTCCCTTTCTTTGTCCTCATTCTCTTCTATCCCGTTTCTTACCTTTATAGCATGAATGTTTATCCTTTACCATTATATATCAGCAGTGTTCAACTTCTTTTTGATATTTATAAGGGATCACAGCTAAAAGTTTGCCTCAAGTCTCAGAGGAGATTTTGGACATGAATTTTTCAGCAGTGCTGGAACTTTACCAACTCTTAGAAATGGACTAAATATATTTGGCTTTGGTCTGGTGATTTAGCTCAGTGGCATAAATGCCTGCCTTGCAAGCACATGTTCATGAGTTCAATTCCCGATGCAAAAAAAAAAAAAAAAATATATATATATATATATGGCATAAATATATATATGGCATAAATATATATATGGCATAAATATATATATGGCATAAATATATATATGGCATAAATATATATATGGCATAAATATATATATGGCATATATATATATATATATATATATATATATATATATAGCATAGAGAAATACACATGAGTCTTTTTGGGACTGGGACCAAAATGTTATGATTTATATAGAGATAGCCTCTTCAAGTGTCATGGGATAATTGGTGGGACCTTTGTAAAATGATTGGATTATATGGGTTTATAGATGACATCATATTAGGAGATGGGGCCTGGTGAGAAGAAGTGTCATGGAGGACACAGCATGGAATGCATAGCATGGAAGTATATGCTTCCTTTCCAGCTCTACTTTTCACTGTATTTCCTGCAAGTCAGAGGTAAGTAGTTCTCCTCTACCATGCCCCTATGACACACTGCCCTACCATGAAGCCAGAAGATTATGAACCAAAGTGAGCTGTATAAACTTCTTTAATTTTCAGGTGTTGGCTATCTTATCTGTCTTAATTACTTTCTTGTCACTGAGACACAATACCTAATATACATAATTTAAAGGAGGAAAGATTTATTTTGGCTTACAGTTTGTAGAGGTTCTAATTGACTGCCTCTTCTAATTGCCTGCCTGCAGAACAAGGAAGCATAGCAGAAGGTCCTAGAAGAGGAGGCTTGTTCATGGATGGTGTAGTAGTCAAAAAGCAAATGGAGACCAAGGAAGGAGGAGGAAGACACAACTTTCCAGGCCATGCCCTCAGTGACCCACCTCCTTCAACTGGGCTTCACCTCCCAACATCACATTTAATTATAAACTCATCACGGGACTAATGCTCCAGTGATCCAATCACTTCTGAAAAGTCCTACCTATGAACATGTGAGTCTTTGTGATTATACCTAAATATAAATCATAACAATATCTCACATATGAAGAAAGTGACTAATATAAGGAGTATTATAAATAAAGCTTCTTACCGGAAGTAGGAAAATGTTCAAGGGATAGAGGAATAGAAAAAGGAAGAGAAGGAAGGGAAGAAAGGGAAATAAAAAAGTTGAAACAAAGCCTTGTACATAAGGAAGGGAAGAATGGTTGAATGGAGGGGAGGGGAATGGGGAAAAAAAGAAGAATCAACATATATTACATATAGGTACAAATTCCCTGTGATGAATATGATCCTGGTGTGTATCAACAGGGTATCAATAAGTTAATTTTAAAAACCTCATATTATACAATTAATTATATGGATGTAAATATTCATTGTTCTTTGACCAATTCCTAGGAGTCAAATGACTGGAAAATATGGTAGTTATATTTTTAATTTTCTAAAGGAGTTGTCAAATTATTTTCCAAAATGGTTATTCCATCTTCCATTTCCATCAACAGTTTATAAGAGTTTCAGTTCCTCCACATCTTTAGTAGTACTTGATATGGCCAGTCTTTTTAAACTTATCATTTTAATAGGTTTATGAGCATAGTAAAGAGTATTTTAAATATAAAATTTTCTAATAATTACATAGGGTTTTGTTACTGTTGATGTAAAGTAGATACTTTGGCTTAAATGAAATAGAAATATTTTATTCTGAGCCAAGGTGAAAAACCATGGAAGACCAGGTCAACAGATTTAAGTTATCCTGAGTAACATGCTCCAAAGTGAAAGAAGTTCCATGAACTTTTACTGCCAAAGCACAGTTATACATCAATACATTTAATGATACGTTAATGGCTTTAGATAGGCAGGCTACAACTAAAAGGGAAAATCTTTCCTAAAAATTTCAGATGTTACAGCCTTCTTGCCTTCTAGTTGTGAGCTTGTAATGCTTAGCAATAAATTTTGAGAGCATTACTAGGTTATCACCACAACATTAAGTCAGATACAGACATTAATTTAAATGTTTTTTTTTAAAGGTTCTAAAATAGGCTGCATATTCAGTTCTTGACCTACAAAATTCTATCTCCCCAAAAAACATGATACTCTCTTCAGCCTAGGTCAAGCAGTCTGCAATATCTTTATTTAATTAATGAATTTATTTGTTTTTGAGACAGTGACTGGGTATGTAGTTTTCACTGGTCTTGAACTCATTATGTAGCCAAGGTCTGCCTTGAACTCATGGAGATCCTCTTGCCTTTGCCTCCTAAGTGCTGGGATTACAAGCGTGTGCCACCATGCCTGGCATACAGTATCTTTAATATAATTTATTTAAAGGACTTCAGTTTCAAATATTCATATAGCTTCTTTTGTAAAATGGCTGTTGAATGTTTTTGCCCATTTCTATTTGATTTTTGTTGTCATATTTCTGAGTTTGCTGGCGATTTAGTTCAGCAGTGTAAGTGCATGCCTGGCAAGCATGAGGTCGTAAATTCAATCCCTGCTACAAAAACAAACAAACAAACAAACAAAAACATATTTCTGAGTTTGAAAGTTCATGTTATGCATATAATTTCTTACTTAAAATTTACAAATGTTTTCTTTAAAATTGTTGCTGGTTCTTGATTCCCTTAATGATATTATTTAAAGAGCAGATTATTTTAAATGGAATGATGTATAAGTCATCATTCTTTTCTTTCATGAACATAACTTCAGCTTCATATGTAAGAAATCTACCTAATCTAGAACACAAAGCTTTCTCATTTATTTTTATAGAAGTTTCATAGATTTAGGTTTCATGTTTATTAAATTTTAAATTAATATGAATAAAAGGTGTAAACTATAAATAAAATCCTTTGCTTTCTTCATATAAAAAGTATTGGGCAGGGGATAAAGCTCAGTGATACAGTGCCTGCCTGGCAAGAGCAAGATTCTGAGTTCAATTTCTGGTAAAAAAAATACAAAAAAATTATTTCTGTGTATTTATTTTTAAAAATAACCTTACTCTAGTTAATTAATTTGAAATAAAAATCATTTGTCCAAATATTTATGAATTTATATTAGAACTTTCTATATTGTTTCATTGATTTCCTTGCTTAACTTCAGTATCACACTGATGCTAATGATTTCTGTCACTACAGAGTAAGTTTGAAAATTATATGGAATTACTCCTTCAACTTTGTTGTCATTTTCAAAAATATTTTGACTATCCTGGGTCCTTATGAATTTTAAAATGCACCTGTGAATTCCTACCACCAAAATCTCCTTAGAATTTACTTGATATCACTGTGAATTTATATCTACTTGGGAAAAATGGACATTTTAACAATATAAAGTAGTTTGACTAGTAAAAAAAGATCATTAATTCAAGCCTTATGAGAGTTTTTCTAGTAAATTTTTATACATTCTGTTATGCAGGCGTCCCACATTCTTATCAGATTTATACTGTCTGTTTAAAATCACATAAAGGTAAAACAAATTTTCTCAGATGTAAAAACTACATGCTTCCTTTATTATGAAGAGGAAGGAGCCACACTTAAATCCCCATGCATGCAGAGTTATGTGTAAATCAAACACTAGAATCGCTTGTTCATGTTGACAGAGTTGTTAAAGGGAAAATTGAGGAAGGGTAGCAGACTAATGGATAGGGTGAGCCTTCTTGTGAAGGATTTTCATTTTCTGAATAAATTCTACCAATCTTTTGTGCGTGAAAATGTTAATTTTCTTAGTGATTAAATTCTTTGAAAAATTAAGTTTGTTTCTAGGGGATCTAAATGGCCATCCTCTCCCCTTGATAGGGTTGGATTGATACATGGTTATTGTAATATTACAGGATTTAAATGATCATATGAAATACTTTCTTAAATGTTGATTAATACCAGGTGAGGTTTTTTTCACTGTTAGCAAGATACTCACATTTGGTAACATTGAATGACTAATTTGTAATAGACAGTGCAGGCACTGACCTTAATACACAACTGTAGAGCTTCCTATGATACATAGAATTCTACAAGCAATTAAATTGTAATAGTAATAATAATAAAACTGAGCGAGAACCCACAAAACTTTAACAAAGAAGACTGCTTGAGTTCACAACTTTAGTGGATTTTCTTCTTTTTTACACAATACCAAATACCCTAGACCAAGGGGAAAATATTTGGTACCAAACTGCCTTCCAGCTGTGTTAATTCCTTTGAGTGGCAGTTGGCAGTTCTGAAAGGCTGTGGCCACAGAGGCTGATGAGGTTCCTCCTCATACTGAATTCCAAATAAACAGAGTTATTTTTAAAACCACTATCAATTCACATTACTGTCCTTGGGAATACATGAGCCAAACTGATGCACTAGGCATTGCTGAGTTGAGACTGTGATATAACCATCCTTTCAGATAGTGAGAAGCCTTGAAAGAAGGTTATATCTAAAAATAAAATAAACATTCATTTTGGTAGACTTATTCAAGCATATCACATGTTGACCACAGAGGAAGTAAAAGGTTAAAATGATTAATATCAGATTAATTACACTAATCCCTAAATATTCCAGTTACAACTAACAAAAAATGGATCACACGGTGTTGTTGCAAGGCCAATTTAAGGAGATTCCTTTATACAATTTTTTACAGTTTTTATTTAAGGATAAACATGTTTAATTCTAGCACAATTTTTATTACCACAGAGAGTTTTATTTAACTCACACATTATCTAACTATTCATAAATCACTTAGCTACCAATTTCAAACTTTGGTTCTTTTAATTCAACATGCACTGTGCAAATAGAATAATTAAGGCATTAAATTTAGGCTGGCAGGGACTCTAAGATAAATTTCTAATAGCCTTCACCCTCCGGCAGAAACACGTACCAACAATTTTAAAACAAGGGAATCTCTAAGCTATTACAAGGGAATCTCTTATACTATTACGTTGTGGAATGAAAATTGAATTCTAGATTTATTTGGAGGTTTGAAATAACCTCTCTTCTCTTATTGATGACTACTGCAACCTCTTTATAAGTTTGGTTTTGCGCGCGATGTTATAATATTATCAAGGGGAATGTTTCAATAATATGAATATGATAATAATACTACTCTAGTGAGAAAAGACTTCTAAGTGAATACCATATCAATAAATACCCAGGCTCAATTTTTGTTTCCAACTGACTCAGGATAAGTCTCCATATAAATGGAGATGAAGGTGATATGTCAAGATGTGTGCATAAAGTATAATGATTAAAAAGGGTAAATGGCATGTCTGTTCCCTCGAACATTTAAATTTTCTTTGTGTTAGTAACAAAAAAAAATTCTCTGTACTACCTATTTTGAAATACACAACCACAGTTACCCTACTTTTCTATAAAAATTAAGACATTGCTTCTATCCAACTGTATGTTTGTGATCATTACTTATGCTCTTACCCTTTCCCTCTGCCCCTTCCTCCTTGCCAGGGTTTATGAGATGCTTTTTTCACTTACACATACAAGTGAGAAAATGCTGTGTTTGTTTTTATGTGTCTCATTTATTTTATATAACAAAAAGTTTCCAAAGTATGACAATATTTCATTCCTTTTTATGACAATTATATTTCATCATCTATAGAAATAATATTCCAGTATATTTAATGGAATATTAGCTCATACAATGGATTAATAATATTTCATTATATATCAATTTTTCCTTTCCAATTTATTTGTCAATGGACATATAAGTTGATTCCATATCTTGGATATCATGTTGCTGCTGTAAATATCAATGTGTAGATGTCTCTTTACCATACTAACTTCTAAATTTTCAAATGCTCTACTCTATCATCTTTAGTACTTGATATTTTATCATTTGGATTTTTACCTCATCATGGTTAGGCAGCTGCCTCATCTCTGAACACTACAAAATGTAATTTACAGTTAAAATAAGAAGGAAGGTGCATCAGTTCTCATTTTTTGGGGGGTCTTGGAGAATACTGTCTTGTAGCCTCCAGGACTGTTCTGTTTAAGTGCTGGATCATGTCTAAATGTAAAGAAATTTCTTGGCAAATATAGAAACACCTTGTCTTTGACCAGTTATAATTCCTTTCTATAATCTATAGGGGGCCTACTTTTCCTGTGTGTGCTACTCTCCCCAAAATACTGAGAATCAATAAACCCAAAGGTCTGTCATTCCACAGCCATATAACAAAGTATTCAGATTTACTATGGTCCAAACTGAAATGAGGACAGCATTACCAAATCTAAAATAATCCTAGGCAGCAAAATATTCACAGAAACAAGGAAGGTGTAATAATAGAGGACTAGAGATATCCTCATAGTTCATTCAGAGAGGCTGGGCTTTGATATTATGGGACAGGCACAACCATCCAATTATCTTGGAAGCTTTTGAATATGCTAATATAGAGGACACTAGACAATCAAATTTTAAGATTTAATTGACCCGGTCTATGGTCCAGTATTTTCTTTGTATTTTTAGTTTTGTTTTTGATTTGTTTCCTATGGCAATTCTGAAGTTTAACTGGTTAAGACAGTCTAAGAAGTTCCTCAGGATGCCTAAGTTTTGAAAATGTTTATTCCTCAAATAGGCTGCTGACGTCTCCTCCTTGAGAGCATTACATTAAACATTTATATATTTAATTTTATTTTTCCTTTTGCAAATTTGTGCAAATATTTTCCTCCGTGGTTTGTAAGCTTTACAACCTAGTAAATGTCTTTTTGAATAAACCAGGAACCATTTCCTTAGAAATTAAACATGTTTTGGGTGTGATTCAGTGTTAGACCAGTTGCTTAATATATGCTAGGTCATGAGTTCAGCTGCTGGCTCTGCAAAAATAAAAATTAAGTATGAAAGGAAAAATATCCATTTTCTTAGTATTTTAGGAGTTTAAGCACATAACTTCCTATTGGATAAGCACCAATTATTCAACACAATAATCTTAAACTCAGAGAAAAATATTTATAAATTAAACATAATTCATCGTGCTTGATACAGCTCCTTGATCCACATTCCTTCATTATTTTCTAGGACAATTTCACTAGCCCACTGGTCCACTTAATATATTTGTGTGCTTTATCTCAGCAGAGCTGGGCATCTAGATTTAGTCTATAATCTCTCCCTTGTGTCTAGCAATAGTATTTACATAAATTCCAGCTCTACAGCTAAGAACTTATATAACTACAGCTAAGAATTTACAAATGAGAATTTAGAAACCCTACTGTCAATCTACTTATCCTCAAAACTTCACTTTCCCTTGGGTTAATAGATATTTCTTTAAAAATGGCTGTGAGAATTAATAGAGATAGAGATGCAGTGTCACATAATGTGGGCACTCAAAAGTTAATAGTTTCCTTTTTTTTCATCAAGGTAATGTGTACAGATAATGGTTGGAAGTCTGCACTCCAAAGGGTTCATTTTGGTTATTTTAGTTTTACTGGGCTACATTGTTCTATTTGTCAATATAATCATTAAGAAAATGATTTAATTTCATGTATGCTGATATGATAAGTCAATTTACAATCATCAATAAAGTTTTAAAACTCAGTAGATAAAAGAGTGGAGATCAAGAGTCAATTTACATCACAAAGGCAACTAGAGGATGATCTATTTGTTAGGGTAACAGAGGAATATTAAATTAAGTGTAACTTGGTGACTTTATCATTGCTGAGAAAAACTACTCAATACTCAAAGTTAAAATAATAAAGGTTTATTGTAGCTTATAGTTTGTAGAGGTTTCAGTTCATAGTTGCCCAGCTTCAAGGCAAAGTGGCATGGCAGAGGAGAAATGGTTCATGGCAGAAAGAAGGCAGAAGGGAGCAAGGCAGCAAGCAGTGAAGTAGCAGAATAGCAAGTGAAATCAGCAACCCTCTTTCAATCCCTTATATCCTATCCACACACCTTTAGCACTCACAGCCAAAGTGGCCTGAAGAATTAATATAACCCTGAGGTAATATAGAAAAGGTATATTTCTGGTGTTGTCATAAATTGTTTCTGATGAGTTTTATGGGTAAGTATAGAGAAGAAGGCATTTCTCAAATCCAAACCTGTATACCTAGTACTAAGAAATGTTTTAATCTGCTCAAGCAAGGACACTGTATCTGGTAAAGCAGTTGCAATCAGAGTCACCACTTGATTCATTTTATTGTAATCCACTGTTACTCTTTAAGAACCATCTGTCTTCTGCATAGCTCAAATGGGAAAATTAAATGGCGGTATTTTGGGAACCACCACCCCTAAATCCTTCATGAGTTTGATAGGGGCATTAATTACTACAATTATTTCAGAGATGCAATGTTGTTTTTGGTTTATTGTTTTATGAACATAGCAACTCTAATAACTTCCTTTTGGCTTTCCCAATCATAACAGGCTTCACACTGTAGGTTAAACATCCAAAATGTGAGGATTCTGACAAGTACTAAATATCTATCTTAGTTATGCATTCTGGAACAAGAGAAATGACTACAGGATGAATTTGAGGACCTATTGGAACTTCTGTGAATCAGACCTTTGTTAAAATTTTATTTATTACCTGACCTCCAAAGGCCCTTATTTTTACTGGAGGGCCACAATAATGCTTTGCATTCTCTGAAATCAGTGGTACTTAAGAACCTGTGTCCAGTTGTCACTGAAATGTCTGATTATTTCCCCTCTTCCAATGTACAGTTACCTTCATAAAAAGCCTTAGTTTCCTTTGGAGAAGGATAGGGAAAATATTGACTGTGTAATTTTTGGGTGGTGCACTAGGTTTCTTCCTCAAAGGGACCCAGTCTCCCCTTCATTCAAGAGGTTCTAAGTCCATACATTGTCTCAAATCTCAGAACTGGCTGAGGGGCCATGATTCTCTGTTACTAGGATTTGAAGCATGTTTTTGTTCACTTACTTTTAAACTTTTTCCTTTACATAGATTTAGGAAAAATTTTCTTGTCTTCCTATTTCACTTTTGGGAACACTCTTGCTAATTAGCCAATGACATAGGTCTGCACATGTCAAACTATTCTGATCATTGCTCTGTTTATACTGTCTATAACTGTGTGCACCTTGCGTTTGGTTGTTATGTTCTTCTGCTTGACCCCTGCCTCTCTGGGATCCAATTAAAACCTTAGTTTCCCAATTAAGTATCCCAATTCACCACTGAGAAGAGCAATCGCAGGACCCTTCAGAGATGCTGGTACACTCCTTATGAACATTTTTCTCAAGGTATTAACCAAGGGTACATTTTCTGGATCATTTCAGTGTGGAGGATTAAGTTTAATGTGACAAATCCATTTCCCTGGGCTGTTGAATCTCCTCATTAACAAAGAATAAACCACAGACTGTCAAGCATTTCTAACTTTTTCACAGTGGAATGCATTTTGAACCATGCTTCTGCCAAACACCCAAATAAACTATTAATAACAGTTTTTTCCTCCATGATCTCCAATATTAAGTTTGAATTCCTATACTTAAAGTTCCCATTTTTACAAACTTGACCTGATGCAGGTGTTTTTACCACCATTATTCCAGTCATAAAATTCATTCCTATACTTGCTCATCAGCCCTCTGTTCATAAGAGTCTTTAAGAAGTTCTCTGAAGGAATAGCAAACCTCCACAGGTACCTCATCAGCAGCCTTTTGCAGTTGGAGCTTGGTTATAAGCTTAGGACCAAACATGATTGGTAAGGGTGTTCCCTGAGGAATGTCATCAGTGTCTTGCTCTGTCAATACAGGTTAGTTTCCTCTAGTACACTAGGAGAGGCCCACACGGTAGGGAGTAGTGGTAGGCATGCATCTACCACTGTGGGTTGGGGGCTTTCTTACATTGACAGAATAATCTTGTTAGAGTTTAGGAACTTCACATCCTCAGCTCACCAGGATCCTCCCAAAACACTCCATCCCTGTTTATGGGATCCCATTCTTTCACTATTAGTTTCCTCAGCTTTAACTCAGACAACTTTGAGACTGAGCATTAAATTTACACTGTATTTCAGCTAATTGAATTATGACAGCCTGTGTTTGAGTTTCTACAATCTCAGCCCTGTGGTTAAAGGAGAGGAAATTTGCTTTCAGGACACACTTAGGAATTTTTTTGGTTATGCACGTATGCTGACATAAGGGAATTTGAACCTGTGAGCTCTTTGTATTGTTTTATTAATTTGTTCTCACAGCTAAAGACTTAAGATTTTTCATATGTGTTTTGAGCTCATTTTACTTCACTGGTTTGTCCAGAGGTGCTAAGAGCAACCAACCAGCATTGTTATATTTTCCATCTTGTCTAAAGTATCATATACAGAATTGCTGAATTCCTTAAATTTCATAAGTAGTGAATTAGGATAATCAAATGGATCTATAGTGCATATTACTTTACACAATTCACATCAAGGACTATCAGTATTCCCCCACATTATCAAGAAAGGCAATGGCATCTTTAGGTCTGATTAAATTAGAAAGCCAACCACTAAAGTCTTAAAATAATTACATATTTACAATTCTGTTTCTCTAGAGCCACTCCCAGTAAAAATCTGTATCAGTTAATGCTTCCTGGAGAAACACATTTAATGCAACATACACAAATATATAACAGTTTATAAGATGTCTTACAATAGTCACCTGCAGAGTCAGTTACTGAAGAGTGCAAAAGTGTTTGTGTGCTGGAGATCAAAAGGATCCACTCAAAGATCTGGAGTCCATTGTAGGGTCCCATGCAAGGCTGTAGTAGAAGGCCAAAAGTTCTCCACAGAACACTAAGAAGTCAGGAGATGATGTCTAAAGCAAAGGTGAAGACTGGAGCTCCTCCAAAGAAACAGAAATGAACCTTCCTTCTTTGTTCTCCTTTTATTTCATTCAGGTTATAAGCCTTTTGTGGCAGTCACATCCAGGATGGGTCTTCTGTCTTCAGTAAATCACTTTAGCCACACCCAGATCTATGCTGCTCCAATTTAGTTAGGCTTTTCTTACTCATTAATCCAACCAGTTAACTATAACAAGGTGAATAACTGAAAGAAGTATTTTTGAAAAATCCAAGTCAGTGGTAATTTGAGGAAACTACAAAATTTCCATCATCTAACTTTATCTTCTGTTTTTACCAACCAACATATTTTAAAATACATATTTATTTATATATTTATTTTGCATTAAACATAAAATTATCTAAGTCTCTAAGACTTATTTAATATTCTGCCTGAAACCATCCATTTGATTGAAAATCTGAACATTCTTAGTGTTGTTTGTTGCTATCAATTGAATTCTTTTATTTACACTTTATGATTTTTGTGGCCCAGATAAAAAATTATGTTTTTAAGTTTGACTAAACATTAGGAGTCAATCTCCATTCTGTCACATGAATTTTTCAGTGCATCTATTTTTAAGTACTACTAAACAAAAAAGTCTTTGACATTGTCTATCTGAAACAATAGATATATTTTAAGGGAAAAGGGTGAAATTTTGCACTGATCAGAAGATTCAAGAAGACTAAAATATAAAACTAGTGACATTATATAATCTATTCTCAAGATTAGCATGGCTGAATTATTTGTGGTAAATCTAAGAGTCATCTTTTTCATCTAATCCAAAGCAGTGTTCATTCATCAAATATTTATTGGTATCTATGTTGTGCCCAGCACTATATAGTGTGTTGAAGAAGCACAAGCTATGTACTGACTGAAACTACAACCTTGTAGATTAATTGAAAATATTAATTAAATAGGCACAGTTATAAATGTGAATTATTTGTAGAGAAAAGTACTCTGAAAGGGAAAGACCTTGTTTCTCATTAAAGGAACTGAAGAAATCAACCAGATGAGATTACCGTTAATTCACAAGAAAATGACTAAACAACAGATCAAAACTGCAATTTGAAAATAAATTTTTATGGCAAAAAAGCAGTTTAGCTTTTGGCCACAATTGAATTTATATACTCACAAATCAGATAAAGGATAATATTTAAAATAATAGGGAGAAATAAAATATTAAAGTGCTGGACATAATTTTAGAAAGATTTCTTACAATCAAACTTTTAGAATGAAATTTACTTTTCCTGTATCAAGTATGTCTACCAAGTTTGCAAGCTAAATCTGGGATTCAATGCATAGAGATCTGGCCTGGTTCCCTAAATGATCATTTACCACCATTATCTAGCATTTCTGTTGCCACACATGTGGCAATAAATATTATCCCATAAGTATATAACAAAATTTGAAATATCCTTAAAATTTCATAGAGTTTCATACATTTCAATAATATTTTAAATGTTGCTGGCAAGTAATAGAAAAAATGGTGAAAAAAAATGAAAACCCTCAGAAAGACATAGCCTTGACTGTAGGGTTTTACAACAAGAGTTTTAATTTCTTACTGGTTAAAAATCACTCTGAAACCCTGAAAAAAAAAACACTTGCTTTTAGCTTAATAAAGATTCCCACCTGCAATAACAGGGGGAAATTTTTACTTTTTCCTTTCTCTAGCTTTTAAGGATAGAAAACACAACCTTGAATGCAATAAGTCAAGAAAAACCTTCTTTTCTCTGTTTTAACTTCTACCAATTTTAATTTTTACTAAATTTCTTTTTAACTGACACATAAAATTGTACAGATGTATAGGATACTATATGACATGATATTACATGTATGTATTGTATAATGTTTAAAACAAGTTGGATATACTTATCTCTTCAAGCACTTATAAATATCTTATGCAAAAAACATTCAACATTGTTTTTCTGTTATGGTTTGTGTTCAGATGTCCCCCCAAAGCCTCATGCAATCATGGGGAGTGGGCCTGTTGAAGATGGTTGAGCCCAGTGTTTGTAATTGGTTCATTGTCTAGCACTGGGATTGGCGGTGTGAGTGTTGCACCTGCCCAGCAGTGGGTAGCCAGCATAAATATAAGGGAGGGAAGGGGGTGTGCTTTTCCCCTTTTGCCCCTTTTGTTCTGGTCACTTCTGGTGTCTGCTGCCGTAAACATGAACAGTTGACCCTCAGTCACACCATGCTGCCTTGGAGTCAGCTAAGTATAGACTAAAACATCCAAAAACTGTAAGTTAAATAAGCCTTTCCTTCCTTCATTTTGCATGTCGCATGTTTTTGTCTCAGCAGAGAAAAGTAACCAAGAAATACCTTACACTATCTTTATCTGTAGTCATATTACTGTGCTCTAGAATACTGGAACTTCTTTCTCCTACCTACCTACAATTGGGTATTCACTGATCAATCTCTTCTCCATTTATTCCCCTACTCCTAGTCCTTTTGGCTTTTCTCTGGTAGCCACTGTTCTTCTCTTACCTTCCATAGATCAATTATTTTTGAGTCTACATGCAGATGAAATCCTACAGTACTTGCCTTTCTCTATCATGCTTATTTTAATTAATGTAATGATTTTCAATTCTATCTGTATTGTTGCAAAAAATTTCACTCCTTTTATTGGATGAATAATATTTTATTTTATATTTGTACATATTTGTTTATTCATTCATCAGTTAATAGATACTTAGGCTGTTTCCATTTCTTGGCTACAGGAGTGTAGACGTGTATTTGAATTACTGATTTAACTTTCTTTGGACATATACATAGTTGTGGGATTGCATAACCACTTGGTATCTTAGTCATTTTCTCATCACTGAGATAACAATAATTCAGTAAGTAACACTAAGAACTAGCTTCGTTCTTCTTTTAGATATGTAATTTCTCCAGGACTATTTATTGTAAGAAAGAACTGTATTTTCACCACTGTGTGTTCTTACTACTTTACCAAAAACTGGGTTCAGATATATGGGTTTATTTCCATGATCTATATTCTATTCCACTCATATTTATATCTTTTAAAATTAATAGACTGTATCCTGTAGTTTGGTGGAGTCTTACTGTTCCATGATTTTCTATCAATTTTATGGAATAGTAATGATCTTCTATCAATTTTATGGGATAGTAAATCATAAATACTAGAACAATTTGAGTACTATAAGAATGTATTGAGCATTATCAGAGCCATCACTCTAATAATATTTATTAGCCCTTTTTTTCCAAATGTTCCATTATTAAATAGCAAACATAAATTACTTTATTCGGTACCCCCAAATAATTCTGTTTCCACTTATTATTGTTATTGATTTTTCCAGAGAAAAATACGGTGGCCAAAAAAACTAACTTCTTAAGGTGGTAAATTTAGTAAGTATTGGAATAGATTTTTACCTTGACCCTGTGTTCTGAACTTATATTTATATAAACATGAATTATGTAGTTCTGTGTCTATAGATGCATTTTTAAAAAGTAGATTTATCATGATGAATGAAATAGTAAGTTCTCAGTGTTTGTAATCCTGATTATTCATACCAGAAAACTTCCTAGGTAGTCATTCTTCATTGCCTTCATCATTCCAGGCCTTACTAAATATTCAGATACAACTGGCACACCTGCTCTGTTGTATCTCTGGGCTCACCATCTTAGAACCTTCTAAGGGGCATTCACTTCTCTCTTAAACTGTGATACATTTCACTTTCTCCCAGAAATTGCAAATCAGAAGTCTAAGGGTACAAATAAATAAGCCAGGAAGAAATTAATTAGTAATTTCATCTTCTTCAGCACTTCTTTGTGTGAAAATCACAGAAAATTCCCAATAGAAGAATAAAAATAGACAAGTTCACACCTAGTTCCCTGCCTTTTTAACAGATTCCCTCAAAGGCATAGGAAACCATAGTCTCAACTTGCTATGGTCAACATTAATAAGTCATTGAGAATGTTTTGAAGATTGGGATACATTCATTCCTTATTTTTATTTTTCAAAGAGCACATTACAGATATTTGCATAATTTTACAAATGGAAAAACTTGGTTCCTGAGTCTGGAGATTCAAAATGAAAATTATTTACAGGACAAAAAAAATTATAAGAACATACTTTTGGAATTTGATATTAATTCTCTACTCAGTGACTGAAGTCCACCTTCTAAAATGACAGAATAAGACTGACCAAGACCACTGTAAAAGAACAAAAATTACACATTAGTTCAAAGATCTTGCCTTAAATTTATTGTTAGCTACTCCATCAATTTATGCATATTAGTAGTGGTCCCACATAATGATATAACTATACATTATTTAATGTTTAAATTGTGCTTTATACATTTTTCCCCTCAAGGGTTTATAATTTCTTTGCAATGAATACTTTCAAATTCCTTTATTTTGGCTGTGCAAAATGTCCGGCACTTTATTGCTATCTACTGTGCTGTGCTCACTCCTGACTAACATCGTAGTGTTTACCAGCCTTCCCCAGTCCGGCCTCACTCACTTTCTCCAGCCGCTGGTAAAGCACCATTTTATTCTCAAGTTCTGTGAGACCAACTTTTTAAATTTAACATTTTTATGTAGAATTAGGCAGCACTTCACTGCACAAAGTAAGTGTTTCAGTTGGCTAAGCAGAAGTAGTTATTTTTATAGACATATTAAGGTTTTTAAGCAGAAAAAGAGACCAAAATCCAGAGTGGTCATTTCAAAGTTTCTTTCTTTGGGTAACAGGAATAAGGAAACAGAACAATAAAAGCATAACTGGTTAACGTCAAGTTGCTTCGTGTTATGCTTTTTATGTAAGAATTAAGACAAAAAGGATCTTTCATTATAATACCAACTAAAATCAACCCATTTGAGTAATTAATTTTTTCTTTTCAGATGTTCAGATGATAATATAGTTTCATTTTAGTGATGTGGAACTTTACTGTGGGTGATTCTATTTTGACTGATTCTAGTCCCTCCTCATTCAGCACAAGAAGGTAGGGCAAAGTAATAGCTTCCGATAGCTATTACATAGTTATCTAATGACACCAACATCTGCTCAGTTTACACAAGACTAGAGGATAGAAACAACTATTCAGCCAAAGTATGCAGGGTGGAGATTCTCATGTTACTGTGTAACTCAGTGATACAGAACACTAGAAGGTGGGAGAAGCAATGTCTTAAATATGTAGCTACTTCAATAGCAAATGTTTTTGATTGAGTCTGTTATGAGGCAGGCATTCTGCTAATATACTTGTAATGTTCATGTTATTCTCATTATGAGGAAATTGGTGCTTATTATATGTGATCTTCAAATAGGAATTTCTTTTTTTAAACTTTTTTTCGTTGTTGTTGTTGTTTTTTGTTGTTTTTTGTTTGGTTTGGTTTGGTTTGGTACCAGGGATCGAACTCAAGATCACGCGCTTGCAAAGCAGGCGCTTATGCCGCTGAGCTAAATCCCCAGTTCCTCAACTAGGAATTTCACAGTAGAATAGTAAATAGGCAATGAGCTTGTACTTTAATATTCACATTAGTTTATTATTTGATACTTTAAAAAAAAAAGAGAGTGGGGCTGGGGATTTAGCTCAGCAGCATAAGCGCTTGCCTTGCAAGCACGTGGTCGTGAGTTCAATCCCCGGTACTGATAAAAAAAAAAAAAAAGGTAGTGAACCCTTCTTTGCCCATCTATACTATAAATATAAATTGTGCCTGGGTTCAGCATTATTGAGCTTTAAGATAAGGAAACTATGACTAACACAAGGTGAAACCCCTCTCCATTCCCTGTATTTCTTTATATCCTTTCCAGTATTTTAATTCCAAAGGGTTTACTCAAAGATTATAAAATGTCAATTATAATAATTCGTCATTGGTGTTGTCCCCAGAGGAATTATTCATAATGATACATTTCTAATTTATATAATATGAATATCAGCATCATAACCCAATAGTTTCAATGTATAAGGTCTATATAAATAATTTTATGATTTATAGCCTTTACTCAAGGTTCTGGACAAATTAACTGGAGGATGCTTAATCTTTGAGATGACTATATTGGTCTCTGCATCACCTCAAGGGTCTTGTCTCACCTTCTAACCCTGCAAAGCTGTTTTCATTAAAGGTCTTGATTTTTACCAGCGCTGATTGCATCTTAATAGAGCACTTTTGAACTACTGGAATGAACAAGATTCATGTAGCCATTTAACCATAATCTATGAAGTGTTTGTCATTACAGGAGCTATGCTAAATGCAAGAATGCTATACAAGACATAGGCTGTGTTACAACTTTTTTCCTTGCATTAAGTTCCAACTTGGCACCAGTCAAATTACAGCCTTCCACTTCAGTATTCATAAGGGTGGCTTAATTATAAATATTAAATTAGCAATAAATTAATCCCAAACAACTGGCAGAACTGTGAGGTCCACTCTTATTTAAGAGCTGAGGTTTAAAGCAGTAGTAGGTTAGAGAGGGGAGGTGATAACCACTATTCTTATGGTTGTGCTCTGGAAACAGAGACATATTTAAATATGACTCACTCTCTTCAACAAGCTTCATTTAAGGCATAATTAGACAGGTTTCCCTAGAATAGAACAAAGAGCATTAGTCCACCAGATTTTTCCATCTGAGTAATGCATTAATGTGGACATGAACACACATTTTGTAAGAAAACAGCCCAGAAGGCTTCAATCAAATTTATGTGGAAATTACATGGATAGGGAAATGTTTGTTTCCAATTTTGATCAAAGGGAAAAACACTGGGTTAGAGGAATGGGACAAAAGTCAGTGCCAAGTCCACTGCTGTTCCTCATTCTAGGGTTAATAAGAAAATTCATTTTCCTCCTAAATATCCTGATTTATCTGAGGAAAAATAACTTTATAAATCACATTGCATGCTGCATGTTCTGGAAAGTCATTCTGTCTATTAGTCTTTATGCCAGTCCTTAACAAACACTTAAAATTTGTAGTAGGTAGTATTTCTAGTATGTGTATAGTAGAAATTTTAAAAATTTCCTTGACCTTTGCTTTACATTAGTTCAGAGACAAGTAAGAGATAAAAAAAGGATAAAGTGTGTTTTGAGTGCTATAAAAGGAAGTGGAATTTCTATCTTGAAAATTAATACCTTCAAAAGAAAGTTTCATTTTACTTGTACTCTAATACTGAAAATGGAAGGATTCAATGTTCACTGTTTCCAGTATTCAATATTTATTAGAATTTATTTTTTATAATTAAACTTGCAAAAGCTACCTGGTGTCTTTCTTTAGGTCACCTTATCATCCCTGTGACTTCTATTTCATGAAAAACTTCTCCTAAGTGATACTTTTTTTTAAATCTGTTGGTTGTGCTTGTCTTTTGCACAAGATCTTCACTAGTCATTGTATTGCCATGTTGATACCTAATTAATAAAACAGTATTGGCAAATGAAGTGACCAATTTAATTTCCACAGGATGCACCATTCATGCCCAATACAAGGGCATGAATGTCCTATCAATAATAATCTACTTCTTTTGAGTCATGGTAAATGCATTCTGCCTAAGGCTAAAATTGCTAATAAAAATGAAACTCAGAAAATTAACTGGTTATAATCTTCATTGACAACTGCCATCATTTTGAAATCTTCTATAGAATAAGTATCCAGAGCACTGTCTCTCAACTTACAAGCTTTAGACTGAAGTTCTGACATAATCATTTATTGTCTATGTGATTAACATAAATAAAAAACTTTATAAGCTTTCTTTCATCACCTGTGGTGTCTCATAAGGTTTTAGTAATTTAAATAAAATTGTCCATTAAACTGTTTTGTAACATTGCCTAGTCTATGGAAAGCTTTATATAAATCAAATGTATTACCATTTCATCCTCATATGGTAACTGCCCAGTATCCAGGCACTTTTCTTTCGCATACGGGGAATAAATAAGATCAGAGTTCACAGAATAGTGAGAGAGCTGGCCCAACCAACCTAAATTAATTGGTTCAAAAAAGCCCAAGTTCATCACTGATCCAAGTGCTCATGCTCCAACCCTTTTTTCACCTGTTGTATATCTCACACGACTGGAAAAGGTAGGAAGAGTAAATAGTGTATACAGAGAAAGAAGAAATACAAGTCAAAGAAGTGAAGAATGGATGGTGCTCTAAACAAGTCAGAAAACTGGAATTCATGTGCTGTGAAGTAAGTGGCAATGCATATACTATTTTTACTGTTTTTTCTTCCCTGTTTGTGGGGTAAATGTGACTTATGTTCTTATTCAGTGCTAGCAATACTGATTTGGACAATAACTTCAGTTCTTTGGACCTCTTTTTGACTACCATGAAAAATAAGAAGGTAAATGAAACTGCCTCAGTAATCCATTTCAACAAAAGGTTTTACTTTAAAAAAACTTTATTAACACGTGTTTGCAATATATGAAGTTTACACTCAGAGAGTAAGCACTTGTGCATAAACATCTTGTCTCAGTATGTTTTTGTAAGTTTCCTTCACATATTCTCTCCAGAACTGAGTTCTTTGATACGATTTTCATTAATGCCAAATTATTAATTAAAACTCTGCTATTAAAATCATAACCTTATAAAGTAAATATTTTCTTTCTAGAGAGTAAATATTATAAACTCACCTTTTTGTGAATTAATACAGTAATTATACTTCTCAAATGGAAATAAATGAATGATGACCTTCCTTCCTTCCTTCCTTCCTTCCTTCCTTCCTTCCTTCCTTCCTTCCCTTCTTTCTCTTTCTTTCTTTCTTTCTTTCTTTCTTTCTTTCTTTCTTTCTTTTTTTCTTTCTTTCTCTCTCTCTTTTCCTTCCTTCCTTCCTTCCTTCCTTCCTTCCTTCCTTCCTTCCTTCCCTCTTTTTTACCGGTTTTCTGAGACAGAGTCAGACTGGACTGTAGGGAGTGGCTCAAGCTGGAGATTGATAAACAGGTGGAAGTGAGGGAAGCCCAGTCAGAGAACAATGATCACTCCAGGCAAACAGATGTTCCATGAGCTTCTTAGGCAGACAGGTGTTCCAGTCCCAAGAACACCAAGCCCTTAGGTTGCCATGGATGCAGACTACTAAGCAACAGGGTATCACAGGACACTAAGTTGTTAATGTCTAAATGAATATGCTGCAGTGGTTGAGAAGTTTCTTTCCTTCTACACAGAGAGAGGGCTCTACCTGACCTCAGCTTTCTCTCTTTTCTTTATTTTCCCTACTCTCATAAACCCTTCTGCTCCCTCCCCACCAGGAACTTCAAGAACTCCCCTGGTAAGCAGCACTGGACTTGAACTCACTATGCAGTCCAGGCAGCCCTCAAACTTGTGGTGATCCTCCTGCCTTTGCCTCCCAAGTGCTAGATTAAACATGTGTGCCATCATGCCCAGCAACCATTATATTATTTTAATAAATATCACTATTGCTGATTTCATTGCTTGCAGACTATTTTATATTAACTGTTTTTGTTTTGGTGGAGAAAAATGAGAATCAGCACTGACTGAATCATTGCTGCTTGTTTGTGAGAATTTTACTCTACCTTGTTTGAGTAATATTTTTCTAATTATTTGAGATTTTCTGTAACAAATAGAGTTATATTCTTGGAAATAAACAAAGTGCTTTAGGAAAGGAATTTATCACTGTGCGTATATCCCCAAATGTGGTACTTATTATACTGAACTCTGCCAATTTTAGATATGTGCTTCCTTGGGGACAGGATACTTCTGTAGGAAATGAAGACTGCATTGATAATGGCATATACATGCAGGCTTATTGTGTTTTCAGCTACGAATTTGAAAAGAAGTGTCACAGCATTTCCAGGCATCTCATTATTTTCTTAGTTTCAGGAAGATTCCAAATGACCTTTAGAAACATTTTGAAAAATATTCCCTGCTGGAAACTAGAGAAAAAAAAATAATGTCCTATGCAATCAAACACAGCAAGCTACTGTTTGCCAGCCATTAATATACCCTATGGATTTGCGACAGGAGATAGCAGCTTAGAAGATGGAGCTTCCAAATATTTGCAAGGTGAAAGTTCCCTACTCTGGAGGGAATATAAGTACAGCTGTGTTGGAAAGCATTCTCCATGAAGATCTAGTGAGCAACTCTTTACTTTCCCATAAGTGCTTTCATTCCATTGTTACTTGACATCTTAGAGCTAGCTGGGTGAGGCCCTGTGGCTGACCTCTGATTTTTCACAGGATAACTCATCCATTCATTCATTCATTCATTGCCCACCCATTCAGCACAGTGTTTTCAAGTGGATTAGAGAACAGAAAAATCAAGCAGCCAGGTTCAAATTCTGTGCTAAAAAAAAAAAAAAATGTTTTTAGACTGAGGTTTCTTTGGCCCCTCAGTTTGTAACCGGAGGTTTGTAAATAGTATGTTAGCAAGTTTAACACTGGCCAACTATTACATGTCACAGCTGAATTAGGAAAGTTTGAATTTTAGGACAAGCTTCTCAAACCATTTGACCTTGAATTAGTTACAGAATACTTCCATAATTCTAAACTCATGAAATGAAATATATTCATTGATTTAAAAAGGCATATAGTCTCCCAAATTGCTGAGGACATTTCCAAACCAAAAGAAAAAAAAAAATCAAATTCTGAAATTTTTGCCCAAACAATATTAACCAATTATAAACCCCAAATTAATGACTTTTTGTCAGGTATGCTGTACAACTATAATTCCAGCACACAGGAGACTGAGATAGGAGATCGTCATAAATTTGAGGTCAACCTGTGAAAAATAGGGAATTCAAGGCTAGTTGGATCTGCATAGGAAGATCCTGTTTCAACAAATAAATAAATAAACCAATTAAATAATTTTTACTAATGCATATTAATTTTAAAAAGCAGTATAATGCAAAAGTCAATATTGTAGTTTTGTTATAAAATATAAATTTACAGGTAATCTTTTCAATCAGATATTTTGGCTTCTTTTTAAGTAAATCATACATTGAACAAATATTTGAAACATTATTACTGATTTCTGCTCTCAGCTGAAGTGTAACATTCTTCAGGATATGATGGAGAAGGTAAAAAATTACAGAACCAACAATACGCAGGTTTTCAAAGAGCCTAAATCTAGGGCTATTCCTTAAAAATACTTCTTCATCAATGACAGCTTTTTTTTAAATGAAAATACATCATTTTTAAATATGTAACCTTTTATTATGGAAATATGCAAATTCACATAGAAGTAAATTGAATAATCAAACTCCCAAGTTCCCATACTCAAATTTCAACAAGGAGCAGCTTTCTGGTCTTACTACTTTATCATTCCCTAAATATACTTTGATTTTCAGGAGTATTTTAATGTAATTGTGGGAATCCAACCCAGGCCCCAAGATGTGCCATTTCTTTCTTTTGTTTGTTCGTGTGTTTTGGTGTGTTTTGTTTTGTTTGTGGTGCTAGGGAGAGAACCCTGGGCTCCACATATACAAACCCATGTTCTGCCACTGAGCTACATCCCCAGCCCATTCAGGAGTATTTTAAAGTAAATCCTATACATATATATATGATACATATATTTAAAGATAAATATATATATATATATTAAATTATATGTTCAATCTGTAAGTATTTCAAAAAGTGTACCTAATAAGACAGTTAAAGAATGATAATATAACAATACTATTCAATTTAATAATGGAAATTCAGAACAGTTTCAGATATACTTTTTTCTGTGGTGGGCCTACTAAGATCATGATCCAAACAAGGTCCACATACTGCTGGCAATTTTACTGTTTTAGTGGCAATTTTACTCTCATTCTTTCCTTTCTCTGCCTGTGTCTCCATTTCTCTTATTTATATGTTTATAAAACTGGAGTATTTGTCCTGTAAAACTTCACATATTCTGGATTTGACTGGTTATATTCTTTCTATTGTTGAACATGTTTTTCTTTCATTGCATTTCTGAATTACTTGTAAATAAGTGGCAAGAACTGTCTATTGAGTCTACTGTTATCTCAGTTTTCCATTATTTCTAGTTGCGAAGATTTATCAATAGGAATAGTAAAGTGCAATTCATTCACCTCCTCTGATTCAAGTATTTTAGTATCTTTTGATGTTATTATCTAGATACATTATATCTTTGAATATTGCTAAATAGTGACTTTCATGTTTTTTCATTCTTCTTGCATATATTTTATTCAAGCCATACATAAAGCTCTTTTCATCAAAAAAAACTTTGTGACTGAGAATGTTAATAAAAGAACTCTGTAAATCCTTGATTTTTTCTTGTTATCAAGTAACAGAATAATGATCTTAGTAACTTTAAGAATTCATGTTCTGTTTTGTCTTTTATTGTTATTGCTGTATTTTAGAAATCCATTAATTTTTACATTTTTATGATTTCAGCCAACTGCTATCATTACTCTTCATGATTTTCAAGTTATCTGATCTATGATCAGCGGTTCTTAGCTCTCTTCTTTGATGGATTTCATGCTATCAAGCACACAAGAATTTGTCTATTCACTGTGTACATTTCCTGCCCCAAACACTGAAGTAGTTGTTTTACTGAGGAGTTCATCATGGCTTCATTTGCCAGAAATTTAAATTTAAAAATTGTGGTCTCGGTCTTAGGACTTCTTTCTTCTAGAACTTTTTAAGAGCCAAAAATAAAAAATACATGCATTTTGCAAGAAATTTTGAATTCATATCAACATTTAGAGTTCACGTTGATAAGTCTCGTTTAATACATAAAACTTAACTTGTTTTAAAGATAAATATCTGTCTTTTCAAAAATTGTGTACTTTAAATCAAATTGCATAATTATATTTGCTTTTTTATATATAAATATTTTATCTTGCATATTATATATAAATACCCAAATAAAAATTTTCACAATATAATTAAAATTAACTATTCGTTCTGTAGTGTTTGTTCTAGAGCTTAGAATAAACACTTTTTTATACACTTTTTAGAATATAGACTTAGAATATACAGCTTAGAATATACAGTTTTTTATATTTTTGAGTCAAAGATTGTGTTTCTTATAGTCATTTGAAATAGTTTGATATTTGAATAGTCTGCCTATTTTATATATTGTTATATAAAGCATAATCTGCTCATAGACAAACATTTACCAATTGCCCTAAAAATACACTATATATGCACTTTTCTTTCTATGTATACTGTTACATTTGTGGATCATTTTTGTTTGTTGTTTTTTAATTTTTGTTTTTAATTCTTAAAAGACTATTTGGCTCCAAAGCCAAAACTGTGATTCAAAATACTTTGAGTTTCCAAATGTCTTCTCTTATTTATCCTTTTCTTTCCACAAATTAACCATTTTTGTCATTTTTCAGATGATCTTATTTCTCCTTTTTAAAAAGCATACAAACATATTATTTTTGCTTGTACTAAGATGGGATTAAAGAAGCAGGGCCATAATGAGTGGTATGGGAGATTCACTATTGTTGTAAGACCTTATACAATGAGGTGAAGTGGTTAAATCATCTGTGTTATCCTGATACTCCTGCATCTGGTGCTGGGCCCAAAGTTCACTGTAGCCGTGTTTCAGAAGAAATAAAGAGAGCCGAGGCAAAGCAGAACCTCCGAAGATGAACTGACACAGCATCTGTCTCCTCTCTGAACTTACCATTGCAACTTTGTACACTCTTGATGCCTTTAATGGTATGAGTGTCCTGCAAAAGAGCTAGAACACTTTGTGACAACGATCACCCGCCACATGCCCAGTATTGAGAGAAGACATAAGTAGAGATTCTGGGAAAGTTGGACAAGATGATGGCCATGATGCTATCCTAAGTAGATCCATAGCAATGTTGCAAGTTGTGTGACTTAGTGCCTAACTTCACACAGATCTGACTGTAAATATGACAGCTGATTCAGGACAATTTCAGAACCACATATTCTTTTTACATATGTTTAACTCTAACTTAACAGCTATAACTAGACGTGAGAAAAATACTGAGAAATTAATTCCCAGCTATGTTGACAATATGCAAATCCCTCATAGCCCGTCCTTTGTCAGCTCATCATCCAATATGTAATCCTTCTTTAATCATACTTAATTCCCAAATAAATGCAATGGTAAATTCACAATCTCACTGAACATCATGTAACCACACCTCGTGTAGCCAAAAACACAATACGTTCTTTTCAAAAGACAACATAATTTTTTTAATCCATCTTTGTGTAATGCTTATTCCTCTTTTTGCTGAATCATGCATGGTATTATGTAATTTAAATACTAACACATGACACTTGCTAGTATTAACACAAGGTGGCAGAAGAATAGGAGCAAGAATGAAAAATATTACTTACATGTATTCAAAAGGAAGAGAAAGATGATATACGTATTATTTAAGTGTGTATATGCACATATTTTAATATGAAAATAGAGATAAATATTCATGATAAACTCTTTTCTGCAATTTGAAAAGTCACTTAACTGATACTGATAATCTTCTATTACACATTCCATATTCTAAATGTTTCTATACCTGATGAATAAGATAAGTATTTTGGAAGGTGTAGACCATTAATATTGCTGTCTTTATTAAGTCATTCTAGTTTCCACTGATTTTAAACATGAGATACAGTAGTTATGAGCAGTAACCTCAGAGATCTCCTGAATTCAGGGTTATTCTTCTTTTCCCACAAAGTATAGTAGTAACCCAATTTTCCTTTCATATTCAGGATTAATCAAGGATAATAAGTCCCTTTTTCTTTTTGTGGGTTGCAACTTAATGGTTCATAAGTGTATCTCCTGGTTGAAGCATTTTGCCTTTCTAGACTATCATGCCCACTGTCATATGTAGTAGAAAAAATAACAGATCATGGGTTATACAGAGAAATTAGTCACATTTCCATGCCATAGTCCCAATACCCATAAATCCTAACAGTAAGAGAAACAGTATCATGTAACAGTCACTAATTTAGAATAAACATTTCACCCAGGAGAACATGCACCCTAAACTCACAGGCATGGTCAAAATTGGCTTCATAAGGAGTCTTCAAAAAGTCAATCTGTCTTATAAGAGACAAGCTCTGCCAAGGAAATGGCCAACATGGTATTACCAGTGGATAACCACAAAAGCTTTTCAACACTTGGTATAAAGTGAGATTTTCTTTTTATTTTTAGTCCGAAGTGATGTATGTAATATCATCAATGATAATAAGGTGCATTGTAAATTCAAAGGTGGTAATTTCTAGAAGCATTGAAGGAATGAAGGCAAATCCTTACAAAAAAATTAGTGTGAAAAGAAAGTGCTTATCTTTCCTTGATGTTTTTGTGGTCTAAAGCAATCAACCTGGTGGCTGGCAAAAGCTAAATCACCGTTTGTTATGGTTTGTATCTAGATGTCTGCCTGAAGCCTATTGAGATCAGAGGTGGGGAGTTTCATAAGAGCATGGATTGGGATGTGTGATATGAATTAAGGCTGGGAATCCTGGGTGTGGATAATGCAAAGCCCACCCTGGTTATGAGTGGCACAATTAATAGACTTGTAGCCTGGATGGCATAGAAAGGGACAGGAAGAAGTCTCACTGCTGCTGCTTGCTGCTTTGTCACTTTAGTATTCCCTTCTGTCTGCTCTGCCATGGACTGTTTCTCTTCTCTAATGCTGCGCTGCTATGCCACCCTGCCTTGGAGCCAGCATACGACAGACTGAAATCCCTGCAAACTTTGAGCTGAAATTAACCTTTCCTCTTTTAATTTTTTGCTGCATATTTTTGCCACAGCAATAATAAAGTAACTAAGACACCAGTTATAGTCTAACTTTGGAAATGATGTTTATGTTAGTTGAGACAGTCTCTTAAATTTCAAATTGAAGGATATGTGCCTTCATGTGGAATGTTGTCATTACACAATTTATGGCAAGTATAATTTCTTACTATTCTATCACTTTGTATTTATGTAGCTATTTGTCTTTGAGATCACTATAAAGCAATAGATAGAAATACTCATTACTTTTTAGGGCTGTATCATATTCCATTATGTGATTATTGTATAGCTCATTGAACTTGTTCCCTACTGATAGATATTTTATTTTGTTATACAAAACAGTTTGCTTTACAAAAATGTTCAAATAATGCTGCAAGGAACATTTTTGTTCCTAAGTTGTTCTTTTAGCTTTATTTTTTGTATATTTTGACCTAAAAATATTCACCTATTTGTCTGTTTTTATCTGTTTAGCCAGATACAGTTTGAGGAATAAAAATTCTACTTTTTCCTACAGAGGAGGTCTTTCACTCACAGATTCTTAAAGAATGTGTTTATGAGCTATATTATTATTTAATAAAACTAAAATAACTCATATATTTTGATATAATAACATATACAAAAAATCAATCAATATAGATTACTGTATTATAGCATTCATGCTGCAGAATTATGTGTTCTGTATCTTGATGAAAAAACATATTAGTCTTTCTAATTGTTCAGTAGTTCTACAACAGGGAGTTTTTATACCATTGATTTGTTAGGTGCCAGCATGAAATTTTTATACGTACATGAGATGATGGAGAAAACAGTGATCCATACTTTTCATGTATATTTAAGGGAAGAATTGGATTTTGATCCAACGGAGTCTCTGGAGATCTCTTGTAGCTCACATAATATCTTATTTAGCAAAAAGAAAAAAGAAAGAAAGGAGAAGAAAAAAACTGAATCAGACTGAGATTTAAGTCTGGCTGAACTGATTATACTGAATTTTTCATTGAAAATAGTATATTTATATAAGATTCTTCAGCCATAATTATTAAAACCATTGCATTTCCTTGCTTTTCTTTAACAATCTTATTTACCTCAGGTGTTAAGTCATCTAAAAAGCTTGTGAGACCTGAAGGTAAGGCTCCTTAAATTAATTTAAAAAGGTAATATAAGATTTTGAAGATGTTGAACATGCAAAAATTACCATGCAAATAAATTGAGATACTGAGTAAGATAAAAACTTGAGGGCTTAGGAGAATAGTTAAATCAAAATTGTAACATATCAGTGTCTATAAAGCAATGACATACATGTCCAGTGCAAGAGAGGTCAGACATAGAATAGGCACTAACTTTCATCACCCTGTGGTTGTGTCAGACATTTCTGTTATACGTAAATTATAGATGAGTTTGAAAATGGTGCAGTCATTGTATGTGCACTTTGTTTCTTGTCTTGCTGGTCATACTATATACTCTTTAGTAAGGAAGAAACATCTCATTCAATGCATTTAAAAGCTTTTTGGCTGCTATTTATAGTAAGAAGTTCATTTTACATTACAATCCAAAACACCTGTAAAGGTATAAAATGTTTTGAAAAAATACTCTTTGGTCACCCTGGTTATACTGTTTATATGCTAATATTTTGTGCTGTCCAAGTCAAAGTTCTGTGTCACTAAATAAAAGAATAACAGCCTCCTCTCACGAAGTAATACAATGCTCTATCTGAATCTTCATGAAAAGTATCTATCATACATTAACAATTTCCTAATTTAAATCTCTAAGTTCTTCATTCTTGAAAATTGTATATGCATGTCTGAGTACCTGTTAGAATTTTTCTTCAGGTGGCTTGCATGATTTGCAAGTCCAATATAACTACGATTAAAATATTTTTTACTCTAATTGTTCAAACTTCTGAGTAAAACTTCCTAGTCATTCAAATAGAAATTTGGGGGTTCTGCTAAAGAAAAGAAGCAAAGCTCTCATTAACTGCTGCTTTAATTGCAATTAATATAATATTACATCAGGCTGGTTTAAACAATAAGGATATTTATTAATCCATTGAAGTTGGTTTAACCCTGAATTGCTCTTAAGAGCAGGCACTTAATTGGATATGGTGCCACAGATCTACCATTCCAGCATTTCAAAAGACTGAGCCAGGAGAAATCACAAATTTAAGCCCAGTTTGGGAAATTGAACAACTTAGTAAGAGCCTGTGCAAAAATGTAAAACAGGACGTGGGGTGTAGGTTAGTGTGATGACCATGGATGGATTCAATTCCTTCTACCACCACATCACCACAAAAACAAACAAACAAAATAACAAACAAGAGTAAGGTCCCCAAGCCTCAAAAGAAACCTTCCAAAAACCTTCAGAAATACTCTAACTGAATTGCATCACATGCCCATTTCTAAACCAGTTCCCATGATGAGGGAAGTGTTGAGTGCTAATGGGCTTAGACTTAGGCTCTTCAACAAATTCTTCTATATTGGATGGAGTAATATATGGTAAAATCCATTGAAATTGTCTGATGTGGTCCTTTTTTGTTGAAAGGCATGAACTAAACCTCAGAAGATTGACTTTCTGAAGAAAAAAACTAGGGCTCTGAGAGGAAGGGAAATCTGTGAAATGGTTCCTCATCAGGCAGCCAATAATGCCAATTTCACTTGGTAATTATGTCTCATTTCCCTTCACATGCCATGATTACTGTGATTAATTTTCTTGCAGACTACTATTCCTATAGCCCTACAATCAGTCTGACCGCTCCAGAAAGATACTTTAAATGTATTAGGTTTATCACATTTTTTACTATTTATTATTGCTGCCTTGGACTCTTTCTTCTACTTCATTCCCATGACCTTTAAATTATGAAATTTTAGCTCTAACATAATTTATAAATCATTCTTAAAGCCATAGAACTATTTCAAGGTGCAATACTTTATAATCTGAACTATTGCAAAAGATTCAAGCTTTCAACACCATCTTTCCTTTTGATATGAAAGTATTTCCAAAATGTATGTATGACCATATCACTAGCATATTTGCAATCCTTCGATGATTTTGCATTGCTTGTATAAAAAAGTGCCAAATCCTTGTCAGGCATGCAAAGCTATTCAGTGCAGCTCATTTCTTATTCCTGTTTACCCCAACATGAGCCTATGCTCTTGTCATAACAAACCTTGCATAGCTTCTTAATTGCACCTTCATGATTCATAACTTTACATATTGTATATCTCACATCCTCTGCTCAGAAAGTTCTCCCTCTTTGCTTACTAACTTCCCACTGAGATATTTCAGGGTTCAGCATGATATTCTTCTATGATACAGCAGGTTAATATGGGTGCTCTGCTGATAGTCATTGTGCCCTGTGTTTTGTTAGCATAGAGCAATACTTCATAGCACAGCACACGTAGAAAATAAGAATACTATTTTTAAGGTATGCTGAGAAAAATGGGATTTTCTTTGGTCACTTTAGCAGCAAAAGTTATGTGTCATTCAACAAGTGAGGAATGGTAACCACTTAGCACAACTTTAACACAAACTTTTGTACAAGAGGTCCTAGTATTAGATTTAGGGGACATGATGACCAAAGAGAAAAAAGTTTTTTTTTGCAATAATTCACTAATATAAATTTCCTCTAAACAAATGAAGAACTTAATTAGAACTGCTTTTCTGAGAAAGAAAATATTTCATTGTCAGAAAATGCAGGTCATTTAAGAATAAGAGTTGCATCCTATTCCTCTCATGAATCCCTCATAGCCTGTTACACTGCAGCCTTAGTGTGTGAGCATACTTCTGGCAACATGCTTGTGATCTAAGGCACTTGTATATCTCAGCAAATTTCTCTGTAAGAAATAATGGAAACTCATTGATGATTCATTACTCAACTTCAAAATATTCATATAAATCTGATTGCAATACAGTAGCATAATACAAAATAATAGAGAAAACACAAAATATAGAGAAAAATAAATAAATTAACCTGCTCTTACCTTTAAAAACCTTTGTGGCTGATGAGAAGGTGTTGTTTTCAGGGGTTGCAAGGAGAACAGTTATATACAGGACACCAAATTTATATTATTTTATCCTGGTCACCCAGAATTAAATATGAGAAAGTATAGGAAATCTGTCTATAACACCAGTGACCTAGAAAATACAGCCAAGGTCCTGGATCCCACAGTAAAGTCCCACTTAAGTTCAGCTGAATACCTAGAGCCCACGACAATGCCTCCCACAAGTTCAACTGGACGTCTAGCACCCACAACAAGGACTCTTGTAAGTTTTTTATGGATCTGTACTAAGAAGGCCCAAAGATCAGTGGTGGAAGCTAGAAAGTCTATGCCATCAGGATGAAGGATCTGTGCTAGTAGATTGAAGGCCAAGAAGTGACATTCAAAATAAGGATCAGAGCTCCCCTGAAAAGTACCACAGCCATCTGCGCAACAATGAGGTTCTGAGCTCCACGGAGGATGAAACAGTAGATTGCATGCCAGGAAGCCAGCATGACAAGCTTCTCCTGGAGATTGAACAACCACGTCTTCCCCTCCAGAGCCAACAAGCAATGCTCAATGCAAGGAGCAGAGCTCCCCAAAGTGAATCACAGACACTCTCAGCAACAAGGTCCTGAGTGCCTCTGATGATAATGGCCGAATTCATATTAGGGACGCTAGTCATGACAAGCCTCTCCATCTCCAGGAGAACCAATGGTTCCAAACAACACTTAGGGGAACCCACAATGCCACGCTCTTCCTCTCCACATCTCTTTTGATGCCAGCAATTTTGCACAGTTGGGCCATTTGCACGCAACACCATGCTGATTTAATTCAACTGCTTGTAAGTTGACCACCAGTTTTAAATCCATAAGAGAGCAAGACAAGAAAGAGGAGGGTAATTGTGTAAGGTGACTTTCAATATCACTAACACAACCACTGCTATTGGCTCGATGAAATCTTTTTCTTTTCATGTAATTTTAACAAGGACACATGCTTTTGCCTCCTTTAAAGATTTGACAGAAATGTGACATTGCATTGTCATTAAACACTTTCATTGCTTGCACTGCTACAGCTTTATTAGACTGATGCTTTTCTACAAAATTTTGCAGTTTTCCATATTTTACACATCTCGCTAATCTCATTTGAAGTAAGACATTTCTCTGGCCTTTTTCTCCTCCCACTCCTCCCAAAGGAGATATCATTCATTCACCTCTATAACCTCTTGTTGTTAGGAGAAAATCACCCACAATCTGAGAGAGAGAGAGAGAGAGAGAGAGAGAGAGAGAGAGAGAGAGAGAGAGAGAGAATGCTCATTGGCTCAGTCATGTGATGTTCTGCATGACATACTACTTGTATTCAAGACATTGCTCTTTATCAAATTAAAATTTATTGGAAATATTTGGTCATCTTGTGGAACATTTGCGGAACAAGTTATTCACAATACAAGGCTCTATTTTAGTGAGTTTTTTGACACAGTTTTCCTCCAGAATGTGGAGTAAAACAGACTGCTCTTTTCATTTTACCATATTCCCAGTGATGTCCTTCCACTGCAGTAATATTATGGTATTTCTTATTTTGATGGGAACAGTTCATCTATTAGAGGTCCTCTGTAAATAAATTGAGATGGCTTAGGTGAAAGTCAGGTGGGGTGGAAAGAAGTGTCATTTCCTTCTTAAAATTTCTTCGACGAAGTTCTTATTGCCCATCGTCTGTATTTGTAAGAAGGTGAGGTATATGAACAGAGAATTACAGAAAAAATACAACTATGAATGTAAAGCAATATTTACAGTTGTAGAAGAAATGGACATGTGGACTGGGAGAGGCCAAATATGGAACATAAATACAAAGGTAGGAAGTAAAGGTGACTAATGTTGCCCTACAACTTCTATTTACACTTTTGTTTCTGTGAATTAGCTTTAAAGGAAGGAACAGATATTGGGTGCTAAGAGATGCAGTGTTTTTCCAAAAACATACTGAAGATCTACGCCCCTGTATCTCTGAATGCCACTTCATAGGAATTTTCACGGGTAATTATATTATGTGAGGTCATTAGTGGGGCCTTAATGTAGTATGAATGGTGTCCTTACGTAGGTAGTTGGGATGCGAATAGATGCACATGGGGGAAATTAGTGAATACACACAGGGAAGGGATGGTATGAATCAAAGAATGCCAAAGATTGCTAGTATCAGAATCACCAGAAAGAAAGCAGAAGAGCAAAGTATTCTCCCCTAGAACAATTTTAAACATCATGATTCTGGATTTTTAGCTACCAGAACTCTGAGAGAACTGGTTTCTGTTGTGAATCACTGAGTTTTTAATATTTTCATTATCATAGTCCTAGGGTACTGAAATGCAGGGCACCTTCTTGAAATCATTTTGAGAGAAGATGGTAGCCTTGAAAAGCAGCAGGGCTGGACTGGCTCCAACAGGAAATCTTCATGGCAAGCACCTCTGTTCTTGCTACTTCCTCTGCTCTGCCCCTAGCGAATGAGAGCAGCTACTTGAAGTATCACTTGCTGAAGTCAGAGATTTAGCTGAAAATAGAATTCAGATTACCTAACTTGGAAAGCTAAACACTTGCCATGAAACCAAGGAAAGTACAACAGGATATTTTCACTCTGGTTCCAAGCTTGTACAATGCCTCTTTAACCCTTTTTACGTAGCAGCTGTTTCTCACTACACACACACACACACACACACACACACAACACACAACACACACACACACACACACCAAGTATGCACACAAAATAATGAATGAGTTATTTTGAAATATTTTCTTTAAAAGAACTTAAAATATTTATACAATTCATGACTTTGTAAACTGATGGTAACTTTTCATTTTACAACTTTGGAATAAATCTGTACTAGAAATATTAGGACAAATATTTGCTTCCTGTTTTTCACATCTTAGGAGTCACCTTGGATATTTTTGATTCTTACTACTACAAAATCACTTTCGTTTATCATTTATTATTGACTTAGCAACATGCTTTTTTCCAAAGTTGTCATTTATGTTAAATATCAAATTCCTGCCATAATGCCCATTCTGTATTATACTAAATTAAAAAAAAGTTAATATTTTTTCATGGTTCATGAAAATTGCATGGGTGGTAATAATGTTAATATCTTTTCACAATATTATTGTTTAGGTATATTAATTGAAAAGCTCCAAAATATAGATTTGGTATATTCAAATCATTCAAAAAATATTTAGTTTTAGTCCCTGTAATAGTTAATTGTGATTGTCAATTTGATTGGCTTGAAAAAAACCTAGTAAATTAACAATGTATAGTCTGGGAGGGTCGCAGAAGTGCCATGCTGCAGACTGTATTTGCTTCCCGGCCCTCTCCTCTCTGGTATTCTGTGTACCTCTCTTTGCTTCCCAGCAACTGTGAACTGAGCAGCTTTGCTCCACTATGCACTTTACCATGACATTTCTCACTTGGAGCCAAGAAACCACGGGCTGAAAGCTCTGAAGGTGTGAGCTGAATTAGCCCTCTACTCTTTTAAGTTAAAAGCATTTGATATTTTGTCCCAGCTCTCTCTCTCTCTCTCTCTCTCTCTCTCTCTCTCTCTCTCTCTGTGTGTGTGTGTGTGTGTGTGTGTGGTAGTGGTGGTTGGAATGCAGCCTAAGTCAGACTTCAGAATATAGGTGTTTAAAAATAATTTTGACTAATGAAAATATACAATTTTAATCAAATACAAAGCATAGCGTTTTCTTTTCAAATGCAGGTTATTTCACATCCATGATTCATTCAGTCTAATGCCTTGTCAAATATTAAAATGGATTTCTAGCTGTGTCATGTTTTTTAAAGATTTTTTTCACATGCCATGCATTTGGAGAACTAATTTTGTGGAAGAAAATTTACAATGGCATCCTTGGTCAAGGCTATTCATTAGCAAAAGTACAAGATTTGGGCTATAAACAATTGAAAGAATATGGCACAATAACTATGCTTGAGATACTATTGAAAAAGTACACTTCCACAATTTAAGTCATTATGGTTGAAAAGTAGATATTATAGTCCATACTGTATTTTTGTTTTCTTTATAAAAATTTAAAAATTAACTTCAATCAAGAGTAATTATGTCACAAGACCACTTAATTTTTACTAATATAAAATACTAAAAATTAAAGCCAAAAAAACCCCACCTCATACTCATTTGCTTTAAACTCTATCTAAATTAATAAGCATTTCACATGTGAATATAAAATGTCTATTGTAACATGTTCTTTTTCTTTGTTGTGTCAGGAAAAGATTTATGAGAAGAAAATAATATCTGTTATAATTAATCCACAATCAAATGTTTTGTAAAAGGAACAATTTTACAAGAAATATATGATGTACCTTTTAGCATTTACATTATACAAGTGATGATATGTTCAACTACATTTAGTGATTGATGAGGCGATATGTTTTAATTTATGTGTGCATTAAACCCAAACAGAGCCCAGTTTAAGCAATAGAGGAATTGTTGATGCATTACTTGAAAAAAGGAGGGCAGAACAGCATTTAGTTCTAGGGACCTAAATTCCTTCAAATATCTCTTTATTTTTATTTCCTGTTTACTCATACATTAAAGTTGGAACCTAAACTCTTTTCCCTAACTGAAAATGGAAGAAAGAGAGAATATAACCTGTTTCCAAAAGAAAATTTATTAAGTGAAATCTAAGTGGCTTGGCTTCTATCCCTGCAACAAATCCTAGTCTCAGATTCAAAGTGTTCTAAGATTGACTCATTCTGGATTATGTACTCATTCATGTGGTTTGTGATTTGCACTTCTTATCAGAAGATAGAAACAGATGAAACTGAGTTGTTGTGCTTGGTTCATAAAGACATTACCTTTATAGCACTTCACCTGTGATGGAATTGTCCCTGGGTCTTGATTTGCCCATTGAAATCTGTCTTTCCCACTATGGCATATTACTGTAAACATATAGTAAGAGTTTAGGCTAAAATAGAAACATCAATTTCAAGGAGCATCAATACATTTTTTTTTACTATTCAGTTTTAGCTAGAAGAGAGATTCCTTATTTTTGAATAATAAACAGATGTAATAAAGTCACAAAATAAATCAATATAATACTAAACGTGTGAGCCTGCCCACTCATCTGATCTTCACTTTTATATTCAAGTAGCACTCTGGTCAGAGAGTATTAGTCAGAAACTGGATTTATCTAATTGTATGTTGGCTCACGAGCTTTACTTTGAAAGTGATATTTGTCAAACTTTATTCTCTAACTACATCTATAGTATATAATCATAGGGATTCATGCTAAAATATCTTGTTCTTTATGCATCCGGTTAGCTAACGAAAATCTTTGGTGAGATATGCATTTTATTTTAGTCTGGGCAATGTCACAGGCTGGGAATATAGCTCAGCAGCACGGCACCTACCTGGCAAGTGCAATACCTTTTCCTTTGAGTTTTATAAAGGTTCACATTTTTTCAAAAATTACTCACTTTCGTCTTCTTTTCCCTTAGCCCTAATATTCATTGCCTTAGTTCTTGAGAAACTTCCAGGGAATACTAAAAGGACATCTCCTTTCTAAGTGTGTTTGTTGGCCTATAGGGGGAGGAAGCATAACCTCAGAGAGGAGAGAACATGTGATTGAAACATTCATTCAGAGGACTAAATACAGAAGGAGGATGGTTCTTCTGTTTTTCTAGGTTTCTCATTCTCTTTAAAGTCTAAAAATTTATTGATTATATGATTTAAATTTAACAATGAATCCAAGTGGATGGCTGCCTCAGGTTTCTTTAATGTTTAGGTGTTCATATTAGATAACTTATCATGTGATAACTGATTAAATATTTAATAATAGCATGCACCACAGCAAATCCTCACACAGCACATCACCATCGCTAAGCTCCATAGAAAGTGTTTCAACACTAAGCCTTCTGACAAAATCCAGGGCATCCCTAATCAGTAATTTTTATCCTTATAAGAGAAGCCAGAATTTGATCATTCCCAAATAGAAGGTTTAGAAGCACACACTGTATCCCAGATGCACTAATCAATTCTTGGCAAATATTTTTGACTTAGTGGTTTTCTCTATGAATAGGTTAAGTATAAAAGACATATTGGAAAATATGCTCATTGGTTATGGGGGAGAAAATAAATGATTCTCACTTTCAGTTCTTGGTAATAAGTTCCATTGAAGTCTTAGTTCAATGGATAAGCAACACCAGCTTTTAGAATCAGAATTTTAGAAGACGTATGCACAAGCATGTGTACACTAATTTCAGCTTTGCAGCAAATTGAATTTTGTAAGAAATAAAACAATGAGCCCATAGTGTTGAAAATAAGAGCAATATCTCAATAGTACTGGAAATCTTTTTTTTTTTTTGCCAATTAACCTTTTATTTTTTTATTGCACACATCACTATTTCACAGAAAAAAGAATTCCTTAATATTAAACTGTGATTGATTACATTTGATTTTTTCAATGTTGAAACCTAAACTTTTACACAATTATAATCCATAAACAAAGTTTATGTTCTAATTAGCATTTTGATTCTATTTTTGCCTACAATTTTACATATAACATTTAAAGGCTACATGACAGTTTAACTTAGAAATAGCATCAAATTAAGATTTATCCATTTCTCAACTGAAGGGATTAAAAAAAAACTTGTACAAGTAGCTTTTCTTTAAATATTTTCCTGGATATATCCAAAGTGACTCAGTATGTCAAAGTATCAGGCATAGATCTCATTAGTCTTCATTTTTTTAATGACTGCTAATATACAATTTTGGTATAAAAACACAGGCACACTTAAAAATTTTTGCTCAGTATAATAGCATGAAGTAGGTTAAAGTTGTTTCTATTTTCACTTTTAATATTAGTTTTTTGAATAGTCTATGAATTTTTACTTGTATCATCTCACTTATATTCTTTATAAATCTGCTCACTAAAGTATACAGTTTTAAAGCTTCCCATTCACTTTTAAAAAAATATTGAAATACTTGTGAATCCAAATGGCTTTTTTATTCCACCTTTCCTTTAGTATACTTTTCAATCTTTTAAAGAGATCTACCCTGTTAATGTTTTTCATTGCCATGAACTCCTTGCACTATTATTGGGATGAAAATATTTTTTTAGATTTTTTTCTATAGGTACCATTGTCATATCCTGAAATAAAATCCATTATCATAAGAAAAGTGGACCTAGTATCTCCAATATTGATCCATCTGGTTCTTTTTACTCTTATTAAAACTTTTTTCCAAATACTTTACTAATCTTAAACATTCTATTCAGCACCACAAAATATACAGAAAGATTGCCTAACAATAAAAATTTGAAAGGTAAAGCTCCCATTTTTTAAATTTAAACTTAAAAAACCTTACATCTCCAACAGCATCAAACTGCATAAGAGATTCAGTTGGGATGTTAAATAGTACTATAATAAATCTGTATGTCATATATTAGCATTAATGTAAGTGTGGTTTTATACACATTAACTAGGCCCCAGAGTAATTCTAAATAGTATATCTTTAATATAGGTGAAAAATGTAAAGTAAAGTGATCTTCTCAACATAATAGGTAAGAAATGATCTTTACTACTTTCCCTTATATCAGGATGTCTGTCATGGGAGTATTCTCATGGGCTCTAAAAACAGGATCTTTACCTTATATAACCTGCACATTCTTGATTTAGTCTTTTACTGTTAGTACAATGATGTATCAATTTGGCTAGTTTTAAAGACATGCAAATAAAAATATTTATGCTGCTTTTTTTGTCTTTCTCATTTTGTAAATTTTTTTAAATTGCAATGATGTTTCTTCAACCACATGTAAATACAGTGCCAGTATTGCTCAATTTCTGTTTGAGAAATGTTTGTTTTCCCAAAATGTCAACTCTTAATTTTAAGTAATTGTTTATCACATTATGAGAAACTTATGAAATCACTATCACCAATAATTAAACCAAAGATGAATGTTAAATTTTTAAAAAGTTAATGTAGTTAACACTTTGGATTTTCACAATTTTGTTCTATTGATGTTGATGTAATAATTATGCTATTGAACACTACTATTACAATTCTGAGTTGTAGGAAATAACTTTTTATTTGTTGCTGTACTGTTTGCCAAAATTTCAGTTTGTACTTTGTTTCTGCTCAGAATGACAACCTTTTTATGTTTGAGTTTTTTATTTATCTTTTTAAATTTTAAAATGATAAAAGATTAAAAATGGTGATACAGAATTTCAAAATACACTAATAGAATATTAACAATGGTCATATATTGCATATTGTTATCATCAAAGTAGTTCCTCAGATTACAAGATACAGGCATGAAAAACAATGAAAGTAAAAACCATTCTTTTTTAGATGAACAGAGACTAGTAGTCTGTATTAAAGTTATATTTGGAGCGGAAGACTGCATCAGGGGTAAGCTGCCCAGAACCTCCACCATGGGCCCGCCCTGCCTCCTGGAACTGAGCCAAAGCCTGCATCAGGCTTAGGCTGCCCAGAACCTCCACCATGGGCCTGCCCATGCCTCCGGGAACTGAGCAGAAGCCTGCATCAGGCATAGGCTGCCCAGGACCTCCACCTTGGGCCCACCTTGCCTCCAGGAACTGAGCCTAAGCCAGGCTTAGGCTGCCCAGAACCTCCACTTTGGGCCCGCCTTGCCTCCTGGAACTGAGCCGAAGCCTGCATCAGGCTTAGGCTGCCCAGGACCTCCACCATGGGCCTGCCCATGCCTCCGGGAACTGAGCAGAAGCCTGCATCAGGCATAGGCTGCCCAGGATCTCCACCTTGGGCCCGCCTTGCCTCCAGGAACTGAGCCTAAGCCTGCATCAGGTGTAGGCTGCCCAGGACCTCCACCATGGGCCCTCCCTGCCACCAGGAACTTAGCCCAATATTACAGTAAGGGAAAGCTGCCTGGAACCTCCACCTTGGGCCCGCCCTGCCACTGGGAACTTAGCAGAGGCCTACATTAGGGGTGAGCTGCCCAGAACCTCCACCATGGTCCTACCCTGCCACCTGGAATTCAGTGCAAGCCTGCCTCAGGGGTAGGCTACCCTGAACCCCCCCTGTGGGCCTGCCCTGCCACTGGGAACATCGAGGAGGCCCGCCCAAGACTGAAAACTGCCCTGGACTGCTACGGATGGGCCCGCCCTGCCACCTGGAACAGCAGAAGATCTCAGGGGTATCCAGTTAGAGTGAGAACATTTGGAACTTTGCTCCCAGTGATGAACTTTGGATTACACCAGATTGACAGTATCAATGTGGTGAGTATACCCCTAAAACAGAGGTGTACAGGGGATAAATAGGGCAGTAGTAAACCCCCCCTCCAACTAACTGTAAGACTTTGGTGTGTTGGAAAAGAGTGTGTGATACCCTCCTACACATAGAAAACACCAGACAGAGTGAAAATGACAAAATGAAAAAGCAAAATGCAGTCTCAAACATATAGTTCACCAAAAGCAAGTACAGGAGACATTGAAATAGAGGACTCCAAAAGTAATACACTGGGAATCTCTGAAAAGATAGCCAGTGAAATAAAAAAAAACAACTGTATCAAGCTATAGAGGAAATCAAATTAGAAGTGCTCTCCCATGTAAAGATAGAAATAACAACTTTAGTAAAGGAGTTGTTGAATACAGCTAAAGAAGAACTAGAGAAAAAAGTACATGAGCATGGGAAACCGACTGAAACTTTGAATGAACAATATAGAAAACAAGCAGAATTCATGAAAAAAAATCAAAGAGACATCCAAGAAACCAAAAATTCTATCAAAAGTGTACAAAACTGCCTAAAGGAAGCTGAGGATAGGATTTCAGACCTTGAGGACAGGATCACAGTTAGTGATCAGGAAAGGATAGAACTTTTAAAACTAACAAAGCAGCATGAAATGACAATCCAGAAGCTTCATGATATTGCCAAGAGCAACAATATAAGAATAATGGGCATTAGTGAAGATACAGGAATGCAGGCAAATGACATACATAAAGTATTTACAGAAATAATAGCAAAAAATTTCCCAAACATGGTGAAAGAATCTGATATGCAGATAAGTGAGGCATACAGAACACCAGTCACAATCAACATAAATCCACACCCAGACACATAATAATTAAGATCTCAGACATACAGCATTAAAACAGAATATTAAAAGCTGTCACAGAAAAGACAGAACTCACCTATCAAGGAAAGCCCATTAGAATCACGGAAGACTTTTCAGCACAAACCCTCAAGTCAAGAAGAGCTTGGAGTGAGGTATTTCAAACCCTGAAAGAAAACAATCTTCAACCCAGATTGATGTACCAGGCAAAACTTTCATTCAAATTTAATGGAGAAACAAGATACTTCCATGACAAAGAGCAACTAAGGAAATTCATGTCCACCAAAACAACCCTAGAAAGAGTACTGAAGGACATACTAGACAGAGATAAAAATGACTACAATCCCCAAAACAATAACAGAAAGAAACGTCCAGGTAGGATAAGCAATTAAATAAGAGGAAAAGCAGAAAGAAACAACTGGAACATAACATGGCAAAGAGCCAGTATATATCAGTGATATCCATCAATATAAATGGTCTTAATTCACCTATAAAAAGAAATAGATTGACAGAATGGAACAAGAAACAGGATCCCACTGTACAAGAAACACATCTGACCCAAAAGGAAACACATAGATTAAAAGTCAAAGGATGGAAAACAGTATTCCATGCAACAGGAACCCTGAAAAAAGCAGGGGTAGCTATTCTATTTGCAGACAATGTGAACTTCAAAGCTCAAATGATTAAAAGAGATAGCGAAGTTCACTACATACTTGTTAGTGGTAAAATTCAAGAGGAAGAACTAACAATTATAAAAATATATGCGCCAAATACAGGAGCACCCAACTATATAAGACAGATACTAATGGACATGAAAAACCAAATACACAAGAATACAATTATAACAGGAGATCTTAACAGCCCATTGTCACAAAGAGATACATCAACTAGACAAAATTCAGCAAAGAAATAACAGAACTGAATCATACCTGTGAGCAATTGGATTTAGTAGATGTTTACAGAGTGTTCCACCCAACCACATCAGAATATACATTCTTCTCAGCTGCACATGGGAAGTTCTCAAAAATAGACCATCTATTATCCCATAAAACATTCTTAGGTAAATGTAAAGGTATTGAAATCATACCATGCATAATATCTGACCATAGTGCACTGAAATTGGAAATTAATGGCAAAAGCAATTGTAAAACCTACATAAATACATGGAAATTAAATAACACCCTTTGGAACAACCAGTGGGCTACAGATAAAATTAAAGAAGAAATAAAACAATACCTACAATTCAATGAAAATATAGAAACAACCTAATGTAATCTGTGGGATGCAATGAAAGCAATCTTAAGAGGGAAATATATAGCAATAAACTGTCATATCAAGAAAACAGAATGAGCACAAATAAACAACCTAATGCTCCATCTCAAGTTTCTAGGAAGAGAAGAGCAAGCTAAACCCAAAGCTCATAGGAGAGAGGAAATTGTAAAGATTAGAGCAGAAATCAATGCAATTGAAACTAAAAAAATACAAAGAATTAATGAATCGAAAAGCTGATTTTTTGAGACCAACCACTAGCTAACCTTATCAAGAGAAAGAAAGAAAAAACCCAAATTCATGCAATAAGAACTGAAAAGGGAGAAATTACTACAGATCCCATGGAAATTCAAAAGATCATGAATACCTACTTTGAAAATCTCTAATCACATAGAGTGGAACACAGAGGAAATGGACAGATTTCTAGAAACATATGAACTACCAAAGTGCAACCAAGAAGATATAGCAATTTTGAACAACCCAATATGAGCTATTGAAATTGAAAATGTAATTAAAAACTTACCAACAAAGAAAAGCCCAGGTCCTGATGGATTCACAGCTGATTTCTACAAGAAATTTAGAGATTTGATGCCAGTACTCCTTAAACTCTTCAATGAAATTGAGAAAAAAGCAATCATCCCTAAGTCATTCCTGGAGGCAAGTATTACTCTGATACCAAAACCAGAGAAACATCCAACCAAAAAAGAGAACTATAGGCCAATCTCACTAATGAACATTGATGCAAAGATTCTCAACAAAATACTGGCAAATAGAATGCAGCAAATTATCAAGAAGATTATACATCATGACCAAGTGGAGTTCATTCCAGGAATTCAGGGATGGTTTAACATACACAGATCAATAAATGTAATACACCATATCAACAGAGCCAAAAACAAAAACCACATGGTCAAGTCAATAGATGCAGAAAAGCTTTCAACAAAGTCCAACACATGTTCATGACAAAAACTCTCCAGAAACTCAGAATACAAGGTGTCTATCTCAACCTTATAAAAGCCATCTATGACAAACCAACAGCCAACATTATACTAAATGGACAAAAACTGAAAGCTTTCACTTTAAAATCAGGAACAAGACAAGGATGTCCACTCTCACCAGTCCTTTTCAACATAGTTCTGGAAACACTAGTCAGGGCAATCAGATGAGAGAGAAGTAAAAGGAGTAAAGATAGGAAAGGAAGAACTTAAATTATCACTATTTGCAGATAACATGATACTCTATATAGAAGACCCAAAAAACTCTATTAAAAGACTGCTAGAGGTAATAAACAAGTTCAGTAGTGTAGCTGGATACAAAGTCAATGCTCAAAAGTCAATAACATTCCTGTACACAAAAAACTCACTGAGAGAGAAATTATGGAAATATCGCCCTTTACAATAACATCCAAAAAAAATGAAATACTTAGGAATCAACCTAACTAAAAATGTAAAAGACCTATATGCTGAAAATTATACTACTCTGAAAAAGGAGATTGAAGAGGATATTAGAAAATGGAAGGACATTCCTTGCTCTTGGTTAGGAAGAACCAACATTGTGAAAATGGCTATACTCCCAAAACTGTTATACAGATTTAACACAATCCCAATCAAAATACCATTGACATACCTTGCAGATCTAGAGAAAACCCTCCTAAAATTCATTTGGAAACAGAAGAAACCTAGAATAGCAAAGGCAATTCTAGGCAACAAAAGCAAGGCAGGAGGCATCTCAATTCCTGACTTGAAACAGTACTATAAAGCCACAGTGATAAAATCAGCTTGGTACTGACACAGAAAAAGACCTGAGGATCAATGGAACAGATTAGAAGATGCAAGCACAACTACAAAGACACTCAGCCACCTGATATTTGACAAAGCAGCTAAATATGTCCACTGGAAGAAGGATAGTCTGTTTAATAAATGGTGTTAGATGAATTGGCTCTCTACATTCTGAAGACTGAAACTAGATTCATGCATATCACCATGCACAAAACTAAAGTCTAAATCTATCAAAGACCTCAATATTAAAACAGAAACACTAAATCCACTGGAAGACAAGGTAGGTAGAAGTCTTGGAGACATAAGGGTAGGTAGAGAATTCATGAACCAAATGCAAACTGCATGGGAAACACTTCAAAGAATCAACAAATGGGATCTCACATTATTGAAAAGTTTCTGCACTTCAAAGGAAATCACCAATAGAGTGAAAAGAAAACCAACAGAGTGGGAAAGAATTTTAACTAGCAATCCCTCAGACAAAAGACTTGTCCAGAATATATAAAGAATTGAAAAACATCAAGCCCCCTAAATTCAAATATACTCTCCAAAAATGGGCATCTGAGATGAACACACAGTTCTCAGAGAAAGATATACAAATGGCAAATAAATACATGAAGAAATGTTCGCCATCACTTGTCATTTGAGAAATGCAAATTAAAACAACATCGAGATTCCACCTTACCCCAGAAAGAATAGCTGTCATCACGAAATCAACTGATAAGAAATGTTGGCTAGGCTGCAGGGGAAAAAAGGAACACTGCTCCACTGTCGGTGGGAATGTAGACTGGTGCAACCATTATGGAAATCCATGCGGAGAATTCTCAGAAGACTAGGATCGGGAGCCCCTTTCAATCCAGCTATCCCTCTCCTGGGCATTTTCCCCAAAGAACTGAAAAGTTCATATCACAGTGATATATGTGCACCCATGTTCATAGCTGCACAATTTATGATAGCTAAATCCTGGAAACAACCAAGATGCCCATCAACTGCAGAGTGAATGAAAAAGATGTGGCATTTTATACAATGGAATATTACTCAGCTATAAAAAAGGATGATCTTGAGGCCTTTATAGGCAAATGGAGACAACTTGAGACTATCCTCATTAGTGAAATAAGAATCATGTTTATAAATATCATATTGTGTCTCTAGTGTAAAAAGTAAATAAGAACTAAAAATATAAGAAAACCATAATGTGTAATTGCTATTGTAAAAAAGAGAGGAAAAGAAAGTGCTCTAAGGGATATAACTGCATGTAAGTTTGAGTGTGTAAAATAGATGACCGTATTGCTGAATCTTTGTTGGATCTTTGAGCAAAACTGTTTGTAGTCTGACTGCTTGAATATTTACTATGTACCCTTTAACTTTGTAACTTGAACAACTACATCCAGGATGACAGTATGTAATTTACAAACTACTGATTTCTTAGTGAGGCTTTTTCTCATTCTCCTTTTTATTCCTTTCTTCTAGAATTCTGTATTGTTGCTACTCTTTTTTTCTGTTTTTATTTTGTTTTGTTTTTCTTCTCTTTAAATAAAATTTTAAAAATGTATAATTGCTATTGTAAAAAAAGAGGAAATAGGAAGTGCTATAAAAGATATAGCTGCATGTATGTTTAGATGTGTGGGATTGATGACCATATTTCTAGGTTCTTGTTGGATTGTTGAACAGATCCATTTGCACTCTCACTGCTTTAGTGTCTACTTTGTGTGTTTTAATTCTGTAACTTGAATAACTATTTCTAAAAGAACAATATGTAATGTATCAACTAGTGATTTCTTACTGTTTATCTTCTTTTCTTGAAATTCTGTAATATTTCTACCATTTTCCTGTTTTTTCTCTCTTTAATTAAAAAATGTATAATTGCTATTGTAAAAAAGAGAAAATAGGAAGTGCCATAAAAGATATAACTGCATGTATATTTATGTGTGCAAGATTGTTACCCATATTTCTTAGTTCTTGTTTGATTGTTGAACAGATCTGTTTGCAGTCTCACTGCTTGAGTGTCCATTTTGTGTGCTTTAATTTTGTAGCTTGAGCAACTATTTTTAAAGGAGCAATATGTAATTTATCAGCTAGTGATTTCTTACTGTATATGTTTTTTTTTTGAAATTCTGTAATATTTCTCTCCTTTTTCTGTTTTATCCCTTTAAATAAAAACATTCTTTAAAAAATAAAGTTATATTTGCCCCCAAATGCAATTAGGAGCATATTATCTTTCATGATACTTACATATTTATTCCTTAGCACTTCAAAAAGCTGACCAAAAGCCAATTGGAGTTACAATCTTACTTGCCAGGAAATTGCACTGGATTATAATATCATATAAATTCTTAAATGTTTATTGGTTACAACTTGTCTGATTTCCAACTTACTTTACATCAGTTTAAGGAAATAATATATTCAATATGTTGGTTTTTAAAACAATCTTTATTTTGACCTAATATACATTTTTTCATATTTACATTATACCATCTTTTATAACATCACATTGTTTTTTGTTTCTTATGAATAATCTGTGTGTCTGAAACACTTTTCAGTAGGCCTGAGTTACTTTTGCTTCTATTTTCACCTTGATATTTTAAAAATGGTTTAATCACTGTTTGTAAGTTATCAGACATTTTAGTTGTTTTGATAGGTTTAAGAACCACCCAAGAATACTTTACTCTATTTAAAACATCAATATTAATACCAAACCATGACTTCTCTACTTTCAATAAGCTATTACTCAAATCAGTCTTTTCATTCTCCTCATACACAGAAAAGCAAGAACAGAATGTATCTTGGCATATTTACATTTTTTGTAACACAATCTTCAGATTGACATATTTCCAAAGAGCATTATTTTGATAAAACTTAGCTATTCTGTTTTAAGATTCACAGCTCCAATGTACATTTAACATTTCTTTGATTCTGTAATATGCTATAGAATCAACATCTGTCTACCTTGTTCCCCAACACTGAGATTCTGATATTCTCAGGCACTTTTATTTCTCTTATAATAACTACACTTTTCTTACAGTGAACATTCATGAAAAGACAAAAGACTTTGGGATCATGAAAGACTAGATTTGGTTCCAATGTTGGCTTCTCCACACCAAATTAATTTGAAAGTATTTCATATCTGCCTTACAATGCTGTTGAGAAACAGGTAGGGAAAACACTATGTTAAGTACCTAGTACACAATAAATGCCTCATTTCTGAGTAAAAACTATGAAAGTATCTCTTCCTAAAGGGCCATTATTATTTTCCTGATATATGGAAATCATACTGAATGAGGAAGAAGTTCATTTCTTCTGATAGTCCTGCAAGTTTTCAACATTGGAGTACAACCGGGTTTATGATTTCTGGTATCTGTACAGGAAAAAAAAAATTTCTATTCTTTATGAAAGCTGTCAAGAGGCAGAACTGATTATGAATGCCTGTATGTCTGGTGAGACACAACCTTAGAGGCGCAATAAATCCTACTTTGATTCATTCTATATGTTAGCATTGCTAAATAAAATGGTATAGTCAACAGGTGGTATATTCCATTGAGAAAATTTAGATGAGGAAATCTACTTAGGAATTATAAATGATCTAAAATCCCAAGTTAGAACGTTCTTCATTCTGTTTCTCTTTAGGAATTTCAGCACAACCATCTGAAGTATTTAGGGTAATCTATTTTTTTTTTCTTTTAGCTAGAATTATTGCTGGAAGTTTTTTCCAGGTGCCAGAACAGGGTTCTGCAGATTTTTAAAAAACTGATCTTATCTCCTAGATTTTCTTTGGAATGTTATCTCCTCTTCAACTATCAACTAATCTCAGTTTCTTTTTGTTAGGGAGAAGACTATGATGCTGTCACTGCTTCACTTGGTTACAAGGGCAATGAAGGAAAATTAAACTGCAAAATCTAAACACATGGCCTTCACAAAGAAGAAGGATCAAGCAAAACTAATCTTTTAACAATTACAGACATAGTATTTTTATCATACTGGCACTTTTACTATTTGCTGTTCTCACTACTAAGTCTATATTATTTATATTATATACAGAAGACTCACATAATGTAATATTTGCATTTCACTATGAAGAGGTGGTAACAACTGTAATAGCTGCAAAAGTAACTAAGGTGTTTCTTATATTAATTATTCTGTAGACAATGATAAAATCTGAAGATCATGGTAACAGTTTTATCTTCCTTTATGCAAAGTTGCTAATATAGAACTCTCACATATGTACCCAATATTAAGATAAAGCTAAACTTGTTTTAAGTTTTTGAACCATGGAGCTGATTCTGAACCAAAAAATTCCAATAACTAAATAATTAAGTTACTGATTTATCAAGACTTTCCATAGCCAGTCTCAAAAAGACTTAAAGACAACATCTGCATTGTGTTCATCATACAACCACTCCTAATCAGTCATATGGAAAATTGTCCTTCAAATGCGAATATTTTGATACCAAGATGTGCTTTTCCTGTTTGCTATTTTCTACTTTTGAAGGGGGCTTTCTACATTTTTGCTTTCTTCAGAAGATTCTAGTTTGGCCACGGGTACATTATTGGTTCCAGGAGCATCTGGTTGCCTATCATCACCATCAAAGATAATGTCTTCTGGATTTGGAGGAGGAGGGCAGAATTATTCACTTGTAAAAATCTCCTGGAGCACCATTTCTGCCAGCTTGATCATGTGCTCACTTCCTAGTCTAGAGTCAGGTCAAGAGCAGACATAAACTGACTCTGGAAGAATCTCTTGTATTAAAATAAAGAACTCACAAGAGTCTTGGCTTTCTAAGTTCTTTCTTATCTACTTCTATTTTACCAAGAGGCGTGAATAATTTCTTCACCACTAATTCTAAGTCTTCTTCTCTTACTGTTTTTGAAATTCACAGGTGAGATGTACTAGATAGGTATATTTCATAAATGTCATGGTTGATGAACATAATTCTGTGACCCGAACAGAACAGTCTCCTGGTTCCACTGGAGGCACTATCAGACTGGGAATCTGCTGATCAGAATCTGCCTTTAGTATAGACTGATCCGTAATAAGCACTGCCCTTGAGATCTGCTTACACTGCAAATTTGCGCATGTTTCCTTAGAAAGGTAACTATCTTCCACGATAAAATAGCATTTATTTTTGACCAAAATGATCTATAACTGCTTTACGTCTTCCGTATTCTTAGCCAACTACAACATTGAGGTGTGATACACTGTGATAAAATCTCTCTTTGTAAAGCTCCAGGTCCCCCAGAGGCACTGAGTTTGCAGGTCCTCGCTGTTTAACTTGTTACACTTTTTTTTTTTTTAATAAGTCAGTAGCACAGAAACATGACAGAGTACATCTAACCACATCTGAGAATACTAAAATGGATGTGAGGTTTTCATTCCTGAATTTCACCTCAGCAATAAATGCCAAAATACATTACATACTCAGTTGTGACTGGAACTCTGCTCCAAGAGGCTGCTGCAAAACCCATCCCCCACTCAGCCCACTGTTTTCTACACCCAGCCTTTCCTCAGGCAGGACAGGTAGGTAAAGGTGACCCCAAGAGGGACCCCAGCAGGTGGCTGAGGCTGATGTTGGTCAGGAAGAGGTGGGTAGGAGAGCGAAGCCGCTGGAACTTGCAGTAGAGGACAAGTACGAGCAGGCTGTGGCCAATGACCAGCAGCCCCCGAGGGCAAGCAGCAGCTTCAGGCGCTGGTAGGTGCCCGGGCTGAAGAGCAACGCACGGCTAGTGTCCCCGCTGGCTCCAGATCTTTGGCCCGCCACCCTCTCAGTACCGCTGCCCACTGCTGCGGTTCCCAGAGTACATGGCCCAGGGCCCACAAGCAAGCAAGTGGGATGCCCGCGGCGCACAGGGCACTGGGTGGGGCTGGAGCTCGGCCTAGGGCTTTGGCCATTGTCAGTACTGGAAATGTTTTCAAAATATTTACCTATAAAACTTGGCATTAAAGATCTTCATAATGGGCCGGGGATTTAGCTCAGCAGCATAAGCGCCTGCCTTGCAAGTGCTCTGTCATGAGTTTGATCCCTGGTACAAACAAACAAACAAACAAACATCTTCATAAACAGAATTTTGTATTTCAGTATTGTACCTACTTAAAAATGGCTAAAAGTGCATTCCGTGCTTTTTTCTGCAGCTCTAAGGTGCTGCTTTTCTAAAAATCTTACTTGGTGACGATTTTACCTAACGATCCTAAATCACAAAATGTGTGCGCTCAGAGTGCTCTAGGTTAAATTGTACTTCATTGATTTTTGGAAGTAGACAAGTCAAACATAGCTTACAGTCTGCTTATGATGGAAAACAGAATCCAAATGTTGCTACTGTCTTAGTTACTTTTTATTCGTCACTGTGACAAAATACCTGATGCCCAATGTTGGGAAAGGAAAAGTTTATTTCTTACAGTTTTTGCAGGTTTCAGTCCATACTCAGTTGGCTCCAGGGCAGGGTGGCATGGTGGGGCTGCAGTTCATGATGACTGCAAATAGCAAGGTGGAAACCGGCAAGAGAGAGAGACATGCTTTCTTCCAGCCATTACAGTGTATGCTGGCTCTACACCTAGGCGAGTGTAGCACTGACACCATCAACCCAAGCTCTAGACAGTTAATCACAAATGCACAATGCAAAGGCATGAGGCCTGGGGGCCATGGACATAAACCATGACATCTACACAGTGGGAAAATAAGGAAAAATACCTAGATATTTCTTCTGCAACGAAAACATCTTGCTTATGCATGGAGGAATCAATAATGAATCTCTGATTCAGGAAAACCTGCACTTTGTAGCTAAGAATGCTCCACAAGGATAGTGTGAGAGCTGTCTCTGAGGCACTGCTAATTCTCACCAGAGCCTTCAGCAGCATGCAAAAGTGGACATTGTTGTCCAATAAGGGTGGGAGGCTTCAGCCCATCTGGTCCATGCTCATATGAGATGTCAAACAAAGTTATGTGACTTCCAAGTCCATACTCTCTGCACTACACTCTACAGGATAAAATTATAGGTCTGGATCCATTTTATGTAAATAAAACTGCCATGAGTGATTATATAAACAGACTTGAACTGTCTGTGGTTTGATGGGTATATAAAGAGTTAGGTAAAAGAACAGAGGTTAAACATATTCTGCCTCCTGCAAAGCAGTTAACAAAAATGTGCACTCCCACCTATTGACAAAAGCTATACAATAGCTAGTGCCTCCTGAATCTGTCCTTGGTAGACAGAAGATAAGAGAATGTGGTACAGGGTGACACTAAGCATATCTATTCGCACAGTGGAAAACATAAATGTTGATGATTAGGGAATAACTAGAGAAATTTAATTTTCAGTATCTTTTAAAAATTTTGAATATAAAAACTTAAAATATGTATTTGCTTTAAATGTATGTTTTCTTTGGAATTTATAAGTACTATATGTGTAGGTTTTAGAAATAAGCTTAAGTAAGAAATTACAACAGATTTGTACAAATAGTTTGCCTGTGATTGCAAATGTTATTTTATTATTCAGGGATTGATCACATCCACAACTGCCTTGTCATCCTAACATTTCATTATCCTATCACAAAATACCACGCTTCTATTAGAGGAAAAATGCCCATCTGGGTCATATCAAATTTAATTACTCTAACACTTATATAATTATGGAGTTGTCTCAAATTCCAAATGCATGCATTCCCTTAAAAATTAATAGGTTCACAATGAGGAAAGACCCTGTAATCTTTTTAGTAGGAGGACATTTTAAAAATAAAGAGAATGTAAAATGTATCAACATAGATAAGAACAAGAAAAATGTTAGAATCCTTTTTTTACTGCTTCATCTCCAACCCACTTCCAAACCACAGTATGAAATTATGGCACACTACCAGCGGGGAGAAAAGATGCCATTTAACTTAACACTGAAGTATTTGTTAGGTGTCTGTAACATGCCAGATATTCTAAACACTTGCAATCTATCACAATGAAATAAAAAATGTCTGCTCTTATATGCAAGTGATGTGTGCTTGATTGTTATGAGAATTGAAGAGAGAAAGACAATAAACAACTAAAAATTAAAACTAATTTAAATTGGATCATACATAAGCAAATGGTAAGTTATATAAAAAAGTGTAAAGGGATTATGGATTGCAATAAGTAGAAGTGAAATGGGAGATGGCATATTGTAGTAAAAGGAATAGATGGGAGTTTTCTTTGAGAATTTAAATTGTAATCAAGGTGACAGAGCTAGCATGAGGATACTTGTCCAAGGGACAAGTATTCTAGGCAGAAGCCTTAAACTAAAAATGTATCCAACTTCTTCAAAAAAATGATAAAGAGGACAGAGTGAGTTAGAGGAAACTCTCTAGGGAAACAAGTCATTTAGGGTCTGGTAATTACATAGTCATTTATTTTATGCAGAACAGGTTGCAGGGTTATGAGCAGAGGAGGAGGATATCTGGAGTACATTTTAAGTATCATCCCTATTCTCTTTGAGAATGGAGAGGAAAGCCAAGGGAGTAAGCAATCTGCCAAACAGATGCTTGCCATGTTTGGATTGTAAGATAATAGTGCAGGTGAAAAGAAATAGATTTAAGAAATATTGTGATGAAGGAATCAACATAATTTTCTAATACCAATATTAAGAATTTTGGCCTGAACAACTGTTGAAACCAAGTTGCCATTAACTGTAATAGAAAATCTCTTTTGGGTTTCTATGGTTGGAATGGGTCTCTCAAAGTTCATATGTTAGAAATTTCATACATAATTCAAGAATCCAGATTTAGAACCTAATAAGAGGTTATCAGGGCTGTCCTCCCCTGAATGGACTGTGATTATTACTAACGCAATTAGTTATTTTATTGTGGATTTACTATAAAAGCAAGGGTGAGAATAGCCCTTTCCAGCTATCTTGGTGTTTCCCTGTCTCTAGCTCTTCTATCATCTACCATGGATGACATGACAGAAAGGGCCTTCCTAGGTGTCAGTGCCATATTTCTGGCCTCTCTCACCTCTAGAATATGAGCCAAATATACTTCTTTTCCTTCAAAAGTACTCAGCCTCAGGTATTGTATTGCAACTATAGAAAATAGATTAAGCTGACTCAGTGCAAGTAGAGAAAGGAGAGTATTTCAGTTTTGTACATAGTGAAATTGAGATATTTCTGGCAGACAAGTGAAGATGTCTAATACTTCAAAACAGAATAGTCTGGAGTAGGATAAACTTGGTAGTAATCAGCATGTCAGAGGTATTGAAATTCATGTTGCAGGATGAGAATACCCAGGTATTAAAGGCAAATAGCAAAGAGAACTAAAGGCATTGCAATGCACTAATATTGAGAGATAGTGGAGAAAAGCAAAAGAAAGTGCAAACAAATGAAGACTAAGCTAGGAAGAAATCTAACAAATGAAAAATGTGTATTCAAGGAAAAAATAATAATCTGCAAAAATGTTTCTAATTTGGCCAAGAAAATCAGCATTTTTAAAGAACTTTCTATACAAGGAAAATAGAATTGCCATTCATTTTGTTCCATATAAGTAGATTAAAAAAAAAAAAGTTGAAGTACTCTGTTATGGCTTCTATTTAGATAACTCCCTCCAAAACCAAAAACAACAACGACGACCACCAAACAAAACCTCAGGTGCTCATAGGTAGGGCTTTTGTGAGGAATTGCATCATGGTCATGTGATATTGGATTAGTATGTTTATTGGTTTAACATGGACTGAGTGTAGGTAATAGGTTTACTGAGAAGGGAAGACTCACCTTGGTTGTGGGTGGCATCAACCAATAGACTTGCAGCTTAGATGAAATAAAGAGAACGAATATGAAAGTTGCTGCTTCCTGCTGGCCATGCCATGAACCATTTCTCCTCTACATGCACCTCTGGCATGCCAATCTCCCTTACCAGCCGGTTGACTATGGGCTGAAACCTCTATAAACTGTAAGCCAAAGTAAACTTTTAACTTGTGGGTGTCAGTTATATTGTCCCACCAATGAGAAAGTAATTAAAACAGCTGCTGTTATGGTTTGTGTCTAGGTAGATGACTATGCCTCATGCAGTCATGGAGGCAGCTGAATCTAGTGTTTGTGATTGGTTCATTGTCTAGCACTGAGGTTGGTGTCCACATAAGGACAGAGCCAGCACACAATATAAGGGAGGCAAGAAGGCATGTTTTTTTTTTTTTTCTCTCTTTTGCCTTTTTTTTTGCCCTTGTCACTTGCAGCCACCATTAATTGCTACTGCTCAGCCACACCACTCTGCCTTGGAGCCAGCTGAGTATGGACTGAAATCTCCAAAACTGTAAGATAAATAAACCTTCCCTTCCCTAATTTTGGGCAGTACGTATTTTGTCTCAACAACAAGAAACAAGTAAATAAGTTAGCTTCTATATATTCAATTTAACTCTATAATTTAAAGGCAAAAAATCACACATTCACACAGAGAAATCAAGCAGCAGATCCAGGCATTGAAAGCACAGGTTTCATTAATCTTAATGATGGCTATTCACTGTTCTGACCTGGGTTTTTTACCTAGTGCTAAGCTCACACCTCTACCTCATATAACATATCAGGTCATAGATAATGGGTCTCTAGTGCATCAAGTTCATATATTTCATGTTGTAGAGAAATTTGTTTTAGGTGTTTGCACATTTATCTATTTTACTTATCTTTACTAATTAATGAAAAAAATTCTGTCAAAAGAAATTCATTGTCTCCCAAGTCTTTCTAATAGAATCAGAGATCAGTAATATCGTATATCACACAGCAAAGATATTCTGTCAGAAAACAATGATTCAAAAGAGACGTCACCTTTTCATTGGCTTCCAAGAAAGAAAACATGGGCTCCATGCATAAATTCAGTTTGTTTCCTCCAAGTATTGAAGAAAAGCAAAACAGAGTAAATTATGGACCTGCCAAAACTTTAGGTATGTGATGATGCTTTATTAGGTTAAACTAAGCAACCGGTTAGAAGTGAAAATGTGAGGTTGTTTTCAGAGACAAGAATAACATAAAAGAGAGTGGCAGAGTGGTGTATATGGTGTCCTAACTCCTTTACAAAAACCTGAGTAGAGACTCTTTGAGTGTGAAACACAGAACACAGACAATAATCTTTTTTTTTTTTTTTTTTTTGGTATTTTTGAGACAGGGTCACTCTATGCAGTTCAGGCTGGCCTTGAGTTCACCTGTAGCCTAGGCTGGTCTTGAATTTGCAACAATCCTCCTGACTCAGCCTCCGGAGTGCTGGAATTACAGGCATGAGCCACCACGCCCGGCACAGACAATAATCTTTAAACTTTTGACAATTACAGAATAGTTTTGGAAAAGCCAGTAAGGTACTCATGATGTTTGTAAGTCAATTAATTTTTATACCACACAAATCTAATATGAAGGACATTTTACATGAATTTTATTTTCATAAAATTATGTAAACATAAAACATAAAAATCCTTTATTCTTACCTCTACTCCTTCTTTACCACTCCTTTCTTTTTTCCCTTCCTTATTTTCTTTCTTCTGTCTTCTCACCTAGCAAGTTAAGAGATTTTTCTCCCTTGATTCTTATATTAACTAGGACTGCAGGGTTGAAGCTGGGAAATAATAATGCTGTGGAAAGAGCTTCACTTATCATTAACTCTGGAAGATTTTATTTTGAGATCAAGAAATTGTGTATGAACCATAATATTCTTAAAAAGTTATTTTCATCATATCATAGGATGCATTTTAATTTTGCTTTTCAGTTTTATAAATGAAATAAAATATTAATCTCAAATCATAAAATTTAAAAAAATAAACATGCAATCACATGCATACTGATATTTCTATTTTTTTATGATTTTGATAAATTGTAAGAAGATCACAAAATTTTCTTGCTTCTAAAAAATTCATAAGCACTTAATTATTTACATAATCTACAACATTGAACATGAATATGAAATACTGAAGTTTATTTAAAATGCTAAATTATTTTTTAAAAAAAACATATACAGAGAAAAACTAAATTAGCATAGTTTAATTCTACAAAAATGTATGAATATTTAAATTTACAGCAAAAGAACAATTATACCATTTAGTAATGCTTAATTATTTAAAACGTTTAATTTTTATGCACAACCTACTTTTCTAACTATTAAGCAATGTGTGTCAAGTAAATATTTAAAACATTTATGAAATTATTTCTCTCTAGTTGTGACTACATAGACACAAAAACTGCCCCCCAGAAAGTTTTGCTCATCAATTTCTTTTTCTCTTGTGCTATTTTTTGACTGAAAGTACAATTAGAATCAAGCAGCAGTTTATATTCATTTTTCACCAATTGAATGCATGATGCAAATTTATCTTTTAAAATAGATATAGATATAGCCTTGATCATCTAATTTCCCATTTCCTAAGTCATTAAAAACAGGCTTAAAAGAAAAATGATAATTTTATATAATGATGATAACAAGTACCACAGAAGTGGCCTTTGTTTTAAAAGATAGTTAACAAAATACTGCCCTGCAACACTGCTATTTTAGAAGGATTTAAAAAGCACATTCGATGGAAATTTCCTTTAGAATTTATTGAACAATAAAAAATAAAAGGTGGGCACAAATTTACACAAAGTATTTAAAACACATTGCTGGTGTTCATTCGACACCTTAAATTCATACAAAAGCTTACATTTATTAGCAGTTTGAAGACAGTGGAGTCAAATCACATACATCCTGTACTGTACAGAAGAATGGCCAATCTTTTCTCTTCCATATTTTAACATATTTGAGAAATGTGTGGGCAGTGGCTGAATTCGGAAACACAAACTACTTTAGGACTGAATGAATGTGTGCTGCCCAACAAATGTGAAATTTATTCAAGACTTGAAGTTATCAGTTATGCACAATGACTATTTGTGGGTGATGACACATCCATTAGGATCTTGCATTTCTTAAAGTTTTGTATTTGTGAAATTATCATATTTTAACAATGATGCACACAAATTGTTGTTCTCTGATACTGGAGTTAGCATCTGTAGATGAAATCCACATGTGATGGTTATGATTGTATATAATCGTTATTTCACAAATGGTAAAAAAACATGGGTATGGGAAGATATTTTGAGGTTTACTGAAATAATTCATAATATGTTCCTAATTTCCCATCGAATTAAAAATAAAAGGTCCTGTTTTATTGTGGGATTTATTTTTCCTCTCCCTCATTTTTTTCCTTTTCATTGATTAGGATGATTCTAAGCACCAATGCAGAATCAAGTTATGGGTTATTTTTATTAGAGAGTTACACTGGGAAGCTTAGAAATATCTCATTACTCTGCAGCCTTTAAAAGAAAACAGCCAATGTTCACAGTGGTCTAATTCTCTGTGCAACTTGTAGGCCAATCTTACTTCTAACTTTAATATAATTATAAAGTAAATAAAAGAAACTGTTTCACAAGTGGCTACTGAAGAGGCTTTATTTCCCTGAAACTCAGTTTGCCAAATGATGCTAGACAATTTCATTGTTCAATAATCATGCTGTTTCCAGGTAATGTCTTTATTTTTCCTGCAGGTCTTATTGTTTATAGAACTAATTTTATTAAAGCATGAAAGATAATAAAAATTTTAAGACTTCTAAATAATGTTCTGATAACAAAAATTTTAAAGGTTTTTCTCATTACTGTGCCACTGTGCCCTTCCTGTAATATTTTTTTCAATTATCAATTTACTTTATTTTTGCTTGTGCAATCACCAGCAGCATATATTTTGTAAATAAAATATATCATTGAACTATTTCTTAACCATATCACCTATCATCAGTTATGCAATATTGTCCTGAATGAAGAATATTTGGTATCTGTAACAGTCTTATGGTATTATGAACCAGGCTCTAATAACAAATTTGAGCAATAACATTAGATTATCCTAGCAAGGAAGAGTGTGGAAAAGCTTCTTGTAGCTGTTTGATTCCTGGGCAAACTAAATTATGTATCTGGGTCTCAGGCTTAATACATAAAAACATGAAAACTAATCATGGATCATCTGCAAAGCTTTTTAAAGTTTTTAAAATTATCTTTTGTTCATAGACTTGATTATAAAATAAATTTAGTAGGTATGAAACCATGAATATATAGTTTTTTAAGGGAATGTACTATATCTCCCTCGGTCAAATTCTTAAATCTTTAGGTGGCCTTTTGAACAGAACTAGAAAATTAAAATTAAAATTAGTTTTAGCTTAATAGAGCAATTAATATAAGAGAGCAGCATTCCATAAAATGTCATATTTCATTTCCATAAGGCAGGATATTTTCAATATAAAATAACATTTTAATATGAAGGATATTCATATTTTAATATGAAGAATATTTTTAATATGAAGGAAGTTTGTATTTTAATATGAAGGATGTTGGGAAGAAAATTATCATTTGGAGACAAAGTTGTATAAATTCTGTATAAATATATTACTGGACTCTTAGAATTTAAAATAAAAAAATACAATACTGTAGCACTTAGCAACTTTAACATATACTTTCAATTCATTAATTCAAGAAATATTTAAAGAATACTTCATCAGTGCCAAAACTATACTAGATGTTGAGCATATTCAGTGAACAAAACTGACAGAAACCCTGACTTTAGAAAGGATTTGTAGGGCAGTGGGCATAGCTCCATGGTAGAGCAATTAGCCAGCATTCCTACATCCCTGTGTTTGATCCATCAGTAATGTAACACAAAAGAAAATACAACAATAAAAATAAAAGACACATATCCTACAGTGTGTAATGCATTTGTGGGGCTCACGGAGATGGACAGATACACTGAAATGAAGAAATAAAATCATAGTTTGTCTCAACTTCAGCATACAGAGACTGCAAGTGGAACAATGGTCTGCCTTACTGCTGACACAATGTTTGCGTAAGACCAAAGGCAGTGAGTGAGACAGCTCTGGGGAACTGCAGGGCAGTGGGAGCCAAAGACTGAGACCAGACCTTGCTCAGGAGTCAGGGTAAAGTACGTAGGAGTTAAGAGATAAGAGGTGCAGTGAAGTGTGTGTGTGTGTGTGTGTGTGTGTGTGTGTGTGTAGAGTGGATTGGAGAAAGTGTGTGGTGAAGGGTGTCATCAGGAAGGATTTCCAGTAGCACTTAAGGCAGATGAAAAGTCACTTGAAGAGAATGTGCATATGAAATGTCACAATGAAATTCCTAATTACTAGAATCACTATGGTTACTGCACTGAGAAAAGGAGATAAAGATTTGCAAAAGTTAGTTACTAAATATAAACATTTTGCAAATAAACAGGTAATGACGTTGTGCATGTGGCAGCAGAGCATTGGCTTGTGGTTACATTTGAAAAAACCATCAGAGGAATTTTATGATGAATTTGGAGAGAGAGAGAGAGAGAGAGAGAGAGAGAGAGAGAGAGAGAGAGAGGCTAAAAGTGACTAGATTTTTCACTTGAGTATCTTGAAGGTTGAAATTGCATTAGCTCAGATGAAAAAGACCACAGAAGAGAATGGTTTGAAACAATTTGAAATGTTTCTCAATCCAGCTCCATAGATAAGTGGTGTGTAAGATAAATACACTATGAATTTCATCATGCTTTTAGTTCTCTGTACTGAAAGCATAAGCATTGCTTCCATGGTTTGTTTTGTAATATTTTATATCATTTTTTAAATCTGTTAGATCTATGATGACATGTATCTAAACATCTGAAGAATCTCTGAAAATTCTTCCTAGCATGAAACTCATGAAGTGTTAGGTTTTTCTGTATTTTCATAATGACCATAGTCATTCTCTCATTTATTTAAAATGCTGCTAAAATGCATCCAATTCAGTTTCCATGAAGTAGCAATATCTTAGAAAACTCATCACTATTTTTTAGGCAACATATACATTTCAATTGACAAAAAAATAAGTAGGACCTGTTATTTAAAGAAATCCTTCAAAGTCTAAACTTTTTACGTTGTACACTATTTTACCTTGTTTTACATAAGATAGGAAAAAGTAGAGAAGAAGTGTAAAATAATGGAAACTAGGATTATTTTAAAGTCTCAGCTGACTTGATAGGGCACTATCAAGTAAAGGTTGGGGTTCACTACCTCTTGGGAATCTCATCTTCAATTCTAAATTTTATGTAAACTATAGAGTCTATCCTCAGAAAAGTAAGAGCTCTGACATTTAAACTTTTACTTAGTTTAGAAGATTTCAGAATTCTGAGAACTTGAAGTGGGGACATGTCTATATTTTCAGGAGTAAATCTGAAATACTTCAGATTGTAGAAATTTTTCCTAGAGTTGCATCAATATAAAGTCAAAGAGAATGTAATACTAGCTGGGAAAAATCAAAATTTTATTGGCCTTTGGAAAGTGTTCTTTTCACTATAAAGGGGTGTGTGTGTGTATGTGTGTGTGAGAGAGAGAGAGGAGAGAGAGATGTAGCCAAACTGATTAATGTTTTCAATATAAGAGATTTATAAGTTAAAATGACAGCAAAAAGAGTGAAACCTTTTCCTCCAGAATACACATTTTCCATCTTCTGCCTAGCACTTTCGGTTTTTCTGGTTGTTTTATGCAGACTCATTTTGTGGGCACTTAATATGTTGTCAAATATAAAAACAATAAAAATCTCATTTGTAGATTTTTCTTCATTTTCATATCAACTGCTCATGTGTTTTGAACACAAAGAGTTTTTAGATAGAAAGAACTTGCAAAACTAGCCTAATCATGATTTCATTCTTTGGAGCATAATTCATGGAAAATGATATTTAGCAATTTAATCAGAATACATATGTAATGAATGTGTTTGAGTTTACTCCTCTAGCGATAAAATTATAGAATATTATAGCATAGCAATTATAATCTGATTGAGATATATTTCTTAAAAAATAAAAATGAACAATGAATTAACTACAACCTCTAAATGTGAAAGAGCTAAACATTAGGCTAAAACTCCACCCTTACCTATGTGCTATAGGGTATTGGTAACAAATCACAGTGTTTAGATTAAGGAGACAAAGGATGGTTTATGTAGACAATATAATGCTGAGTTCTGAGTTTGTGACATCAATTCTGGGAGCAGAATTTTTTTTTTCATGTTGTCTCGAGAATTACTGTCGTACAGCTGCACTCTCTCTCACAACACTTTTTTAGCTTCATCCTATCTTCCATACTTGTGTAACTTCTTCCTATTCTATTGGAATTTACATTTTTAATCTAAATGGAGTTTTTGAGTTCTTTCTTTGTTTGAATACGATGCTTTATAATAACTCTACGCGCTCGCTGTCCAGTTTGTTTCCTGGCACAAAATTTTGAAACTAACATTTTGTACAGTGAGTTCAATGTTCGGAATTCAATATGTAGCGCTGCTGTTGACATGGAAATTCAATATGTTTCCGTGAAGTTCCAGTAGAGTGAGTTTATAAAGCAATTGCTATTTCATAATGAAGGAATTTCATAAGGCATTTACATTATTTCTTTTCAATCAACAAAAAATAAAATGCCCCCCCAACTAACCCTGTGACAGGGCAATAAAAGCTTTATTTAAAGCAAACAATTTGTTTCTCAAGTTGTTTCAATGTTTAGTAACAGTTTGCTATTCTTCATGTTTTTTAAATGTGCTTCTTGAATCAGATACAAATTTTAGTAGGGAAAAAATCAAACACTTCTAAAAATTAATTATAAACAACTGTTTTAGAATTCTAAAAAGAATTTTAAAACTTTCAATTCAGCAAAGTTAATATTTTCCCCTAATGGAAATGATGGAAAAATAAAAATGTAGATACATTCGTGGCTTGGGGCAGATGTTTTTCATGCCCCCAAAGTCATGTTCCTTAGCAGCCATTGTTGGGATCTACTTCCACTACAGTCCTGCATGGTGGGCACCATTTTATCTTCTTCAGAGGGTTCATCAAGACACTGGTTACTGTTAACATGTCTCAAGGTGAGTCTCTGCAAGAGATAACCAATAACGAGTGAAGCCTATTTCGTCTTTAACTTTACTAGCAAATCAGAATAAATTTGCTTTTTCAAAAATTCTCTATTTTTTTAGTATAACTGTGCTATGCATTAAAAAACTGTACATAGGTATATGAATTAATATTGACTGTCATGGCATCATAATTGTCTAGAGCACCTTTATTTTCAGATGGCTAAAAACTGGCCAACATTTATCATGGGCTGGCAAGTATTAAGGCTCCTTTGCAAAAGCCCATTTGTAGCTTTGAGTTCAATTCGAGGCTACAAATATTAAGAAGCTTTTGTAAAAGCTTAGTTTTCTTAGACACATGTTATTCAATAACCATTTGGTAAACATGCAAATATATGTCACAGCTGTGACCTAAATGAACAAAACTGCTAGAAATGTTCCCATTTCAAAATACTAAACAAACCATAGTGTCTCAGATATTCATTGTAGAAGAGTGATTATTATAGTAACAATATTACTTTGTAATATTCTCACCATATTTTAATCTACATTTAAAGATCTTAAAATATGTAAATAAAACCACAAGAATGATAGTATATTTTAAAATTCTTCATTTTTATTATATTTTATTCATAACTTCAATAATTATATCATGCTAACTAGTTATTACATATATTCTGTTTGTAATCCCCATTTACATTGGAAATAACATTTTTGGACTTCCCAGATGTGCATTTTAAAACCATGTCTTTAATGTACTCATTTTATATCCATCTGCTCAGTGTTTTGGGCAGTGCCGACAGCAATACAACAGGAAAAACTCCCGAAACAGAAGAGAACTGCTTTAACATGTGTGAGGTGATTTGCTAGTATAGCTTGAAAATAGAATCCCATATAATTTTTGTCTCAAATTATCAAATTAAAAAGGGACAAGAATCTTTTCTTTGCTTCTTACTTTCTAATGCATGGGCTACTTGACAAAAATCATAGAGAAATATTACTTGGACAATAGTAATTTGTTTAGATTAATATTAAGAATACTTCAGACTACACTTCTGTGAGACAAGAATAAATGGTGAGTAGATTGTGGTAGGGGATGCCAAATAAACAGCAAACAGAAAATTAAAAGAGCAAAGCTATCAGAAGTAAAGGATATTTCAAGATTATAACTGTCATTGTTGCTTTTAAATGTATGAAATCAACCCTTTTACACTAAAAAATTAAGTTCTTTTTTAGAAATTACAAAAGATAGACAAAAACATGTTTAATCTATTCTCATGATTCCATAAATTCAATAATCAACCTGCCTGGAAAAGCAAAAACGTTATTAAAAATAAATTATACTTTTTCTAAAACATTCTAGTTAACATCAGCAGAAACTCATTTCTTACCTGAGGTCATTAATATATATATATATATATATATTTTTCAAAAAGTAACTTGCCATCATATGTGTCCATTAAAGCCTAAAAAAAGTATGATTTTTACATATATCTAGTATGCTATTGCACTTCAAGCTATCCCAGAAAGTACTGGCGGTACTCTATCTGATCTGATCATAAGTCAGTCCCTGGATGCTTTTATCAATTTTTGGTTACTCAGACTATAATTAAAAAATACTTTGAGATTCTTTTTCTTTTTCTCTTTTTGATCATTTGACACAGGGTCTCACTGTGTAGTTCAGGCTGGCCATGAACTCACTATGGAGCCCGGCCTGGGCTCAACCTCAAGGCAATCCTCCTGCCTCCACTTCCCAAGTGCTGGTATTTCACTATACCTCATGAAATTATTTTCCTTTAAGGATCATATTGAATAAGTGTTGCCAATGAGACAGAAATGATAATATGTGGGTACAGGGTAAAAGGAACACTTCTATGTTTTTGGTGGGAAGGTAAACTATTACAAACACCATGGAAATCAGTATAATGGTTCCTCACAAAACTAAAAATAGAAAAATCCATTCAACTCAGATATTCCCCTTCTAGGTATCCTTTCAAAAGAGATAAGTACACCGCATAACAATAATCCATGCATATCAAAGATAGAGCGGCACAACTCATAATAGCTAAATCTTGGAAGTGACCTGTATGTACATCAGCAGGCAAACTGACAAAGACAATGGAGCACTTTAACATAATAGAGTACTACTCTGACATCAAAAGGATAAATTTGAGTCATTTATGAGAAAATGGATGTACCTTGAGACCCTAATGTTAAGTGAAATAAATCAGACACAAGAGATTAAATATCACAGTTTATGTATGAGAAACTCAAAATATAAAAAAGAGCAAAATAAAACATAGATAATAGGAAATATGGAGGTACAGTTTTTGCAAAAGGGAAGAACAAGAGATACAAAGTGGGAGGAGGGAGAAGAAGGGGATGTAAAAGAATTAAAATGTTATGTCCAAGTACCAACTCCTACGAGGAGTATAATCATCATGCCCTGTAAACGTGTACCAACCAAGTAATTTTAAAATGCTAATAAGTGGTTTTTCCTTAAAATGTGTATTTGCACTGCAAGAAAGACTAAAACAATCAAACTAAAAATTCCTTCTGTATGTAGTACAGTGGAAAGTCAGACATGTTAAGCTTAGATAGACTGAAGTGTGAGTCCTACCTTCTAACCTACTAGCTGTGAATATTTGGGAAAGCCACTGAATCATTCCCAGGAATCAGATGCTTCAACAGAAGAACCTGAGTTATACATTAAAACTGCTTACAAATATGGTTTCTCTTTCTGCTTAACAAATTTGATCTTGAGGTAATTAGCTCTGATCCCTGGGCAGCTAAATAAAGATACAATTGTTAACTTTGTTGCTAGGCAATATGGTTTATGGTAAAAATGACCTCTTATTGATGAACTGTATCTCATCTGAAAAACAGCATGTGAATAGCTGATAGGAAACCAAATTTGGGGCACTTTTCTCAAAACAAAAACGATTTTGCACATCCCATTAGGCCCCCAGGAGCTATGCCTAAGGAGCTGTTACCAGTGATATCATCTCCTATGAGGAGAAGGCTATTAAGCTGGAATGATTTTTGCATCTGCCTGATGTGGATGTCCTAACTTTGCACCAGGCTGCCATCTGTAGAGAAGCCAACTCCTGAAAGCTGTAAGATCTGCTGTGGGAAATGCTGCAAGTTGTCCTGCTCAGAGAAGAAAGCATAGTCTCTGCCCTAGAACTCTATAAGTAGATTTGTGACATTACATGTTTACTTAACCTTAAATCATCTTTTGGGACAGTGTACACACTAGGGTGTATAGCTTTAAACAGTAAAATAATATATGTGCACAGTCATCTTCACGCACAAGGTCTTGACTACCACAGCTTTTACATCTCATGTTCAGAATGCCTTTATCTCAAATATAACTCTATCCCAAGTAGCTTCCCTACTGCCCTCTGCTCTCCATACTTTCAATCCCACCTGTCTCACAGCATTTCAAGCTGCACTAACAATCTGTAGCTCATTAGTGCAAACCAGACAGCCTTCCTAAACTCCCACGTGTTTCCATAAGGTAGTAAGGCACTACACAGGAATAATCACTTATATATACTGGACAGTAAATCCTTTAGAGCCAAGAACTAGAACATGGGCTAGTGTGCAAGAATTTCACAACACTTTTTTGATCTAAATAGAGATCGCTTCATTGCTTGCTGAGAAGGTAATCACAAATCACACAAGTGAGAGATAAAAGGCACCATTTTAAGAGTTTTATTGCTGCATCACTTCACCAACTACAAACAAATACTCAAAAATAGTTTTCTTCATAGAAATATTGAAAAATTACATCTTAGCCTTTCAGAATGTGTTTACTTAGTGTTTCAGATCAAAGTAATTGCAAGTTCATGAAGTTTATGCTATGTTTGTGCAGTCAAAGCATCTAAATAATTTACAAAATTAATATTTTCAAAAATATCTTATTTTTACTGTTTTTTTTTCTAGCTATAATGCAGAATCTATTGTCTTATAGACATGGCTATCATACTAAAACAGCCAATATTTCATAATATATTCCATCATGTTTCTGTATAGATATACTTGAAATAAAAAACTGAAAATGTATATTAATTAAAGATAGATTCAATATTAATTAACATACAGTCCTAACTAATGAACAGCTGAGAATTAAAAGGCAGAAAAGTGACTCCAGGGAAAAATAACACCTGGAATTTTTCTTAAGTTTTCAGATTTTAATACTCAAACATAATCAAAGCACTAAAATAAATTTAATAAATTCTATAACATGAACTTTTAAAATTATTAGAGAAAGTAATCAGTAGTATTTCCAAAAATATTTCTAAAAACTTCTGTTCTTGTATAGTTTCTTAGTCGCCACTTTTGCAAAGCACTATCATTGCATGTTTCCACAGTGGGGTGCTGGGAGCCATCCGCTATTTTGTTTACTGAAAGACAGGACTGAGTGAGGACGTGAAGAATAGTGTAGGTCTGTTTAACAAAAACAAACAAACAAAAGAATGACAAAATGAAGAACAAAGGCAGAAATAAATAAATCATGCAGGGCAACATACAATTTGTACTAGATAAGGAGAGGAGAGACATGTCACAATAATTGCGCCCATGGAGCCGTGAGCCTCATGCCTTCAGAATCTTACAGACCACCTGCACTCAGTAGAACCAAATGCAGGTGACATCAAGATTATGAAGAGGACTTTGAAATCAAACCATGAGACATTTTTGGCATGAAGTTATTTTGGATAGCAGAGATTGTTTCCATAATCTAGAAATAAAAGCTGTTTTTTTTTTTTTTGGTATAAAATGAGTTCTTTTGTGAGTGTGTTTTCAAATAATTGATCCATCCAGAGAGTTTTTAGTTGCAGCCCTTGGTCTCCTCATTGCTTTCTTTACCTTAATCATGAGAAGGCACCGGGGAGAATCTGGGGACAACTGAGCTGAAAAGCTTTGCTTTGATTTGCACAACTCAGCACTACATTGCTGGGCTCAGCTTTTCCTAGGGCTAACCTGGTGATTCTGAGGGTTCTGCATATATACTGACTCATCCACTAGATGTCAGGTGAAAAGTCAATGAAGGAAGAAAAAAGATCAACTCAGTTGGGGCTCGGCTTGAAAAATTTTCACAACATATAATTAAGCATTTTTATTCACGTTTGTGTTTCTTGTCTTCCATCATTTCTTCTCCAAGAAGCAGAAGCTCCAGTAAGGCCACGAACCATGGCTGCCTACACCCTCAAGCCCTCGGCCTGCTGTGAGAGCCGCTGACTGCGTTTGCTGATTTGAAACAGTGAGGGGCAGTACAGAAAATAAACACTGTAAAAATCAAGTTTTTCTCTTGGGAAGCTCAGTGGACACAATTATTAGATTTACCTTTTAAAGGATTTATGTTTATGTTTTCTACAGTAAAATGGTAGAGGAATGATTTATAAAAATAGGAAAGATAGTATAATATTCTATATATGATTTGTAAAATGACTTTGTTAGTGATAGAACAGTATACACTGATCGGTTTAGAAGACTGCTTTTTAAAAGTAAATCTAAATTTCCTGTCCATGCTGTTAGAAATTTCTAGGCTAGATCACTCTCTGTCTTCAGTGATTGTTCTTCCTCTCTTCCTCCTCCTCCTTTTCTTTTTCTTCCTCCTCTTCTTCTTTTTTTTTTTTTTTTGAGGCAAGTTCTCACAATTTGGTTTAGGCTAGCTTTGAACTCATTATGTAGCCCACGTTGGCCTCAAACTTATGGCAATTCTCCTGCCTCAGCCTCCCAAGTGCTGGGATTAAAAACAAATGCATATCACTATGACCAGTGATCATTTTTCTTTCAGTAAACTCTTGGTAAATGTCATGTTAGCATCAGAGACCTCACTGTTAGTATTGTGAATTCTGTTTTTCATGAAAAAAGAAAAATAAATTACAAACTGTTTATGGAATAAATTATAAAAAAGTGATTTGGCTAAGGGATTCAGCCAGGAAAAGTGACTCAAGGCATGAATAAAATATGAATATTTCATAAGAAATAAAGTCATAATATTTTCCCCAGAAATTCTTCTCAAATGAATAAACATGAAAAACATCATAGTTTTAATTCTACATACTTGAAAAAGCAAGAAGTCTGGGAAAAATTATAGCTTTTAATGTTATTAAGATTTTAAAATTTATTTTTCATTTAATAAAATACACATAATTATTTAGAATCTTTTTCCTTCCTATTCTTTGAGTATTTTGTCTAGAACAGACAAAAATATTAATATTTTGTTTCCTAAGAAGTTTATAATTTATGTATATAATCAGTGCCACCAAATTAAATATCATTCTTCCATTCTTATCATAGTTATCTTTTCTATCATTAAAATAATCTTCAAGCACTATTAAAATATAAAAATTTCTGTGAAATAGATCTGTCAAAATTCATTTAACTTTTAATCTTCGAGCACTATTAAAATATAAAAATTTCTGTGAAATAGATCTGTCAAAATTCATTTAACTTTTATATTTATATTTAAGGATAATGACTCTTAGAGGTAAAACCATAAATTCAAAAGCATGAATAGTTTAAAATGAGTTAGCAAAGTTCTTTCTAAAATTATCCATATCAATAACTTAGCAATCATAGTAGTACCAACTATTGTATTATTATATTTTTAAATGCCATAATATGCTGTTTATTTGAGAACATGCCTACTTTTATATTGGGTATAAAATTTCCTCTTTCTTTCTTTCTTTCTTTCTTTCTTTCTTTCTTTCTCTCTCTCTCTTTCTTTCTCTCTTTCTTTCTTTCTTTCTTTCTCTCTTTCTCTCTTTCTCTCTTTCTCTCTTTTCTTTTCTTGAGACAGGGTCCTGCTGTGTAGTCCAGGCTGAACTGAAACTCACAACGATCCTCCCTTAGCTTCCCAAGTGCTGGGATTACAGATGTATACTACCACATCTGGCTGTCAGTTCTTTTTTCATATTTGTTCAGAATGCCTCATTAAGAAGCTGTCGAGTCAAATCAGTTTTAAAGGTAATTACCATACAGGCTGACATGCAGTTTATTGTCAAATACTTTTCCTATACTTTTATTTAAAATGTTGACTAGAAAATAGAAAAATATGAAACTTCACTTAGTGTTAGTTTTTGTTTACAATATGGAATCATTTACTTGTTCTCTGAAATGTATTTTCATTTCTGGAGACATATGTAATTTTAAACACACTTAAAATTGGACAAGAAAAAATTAATGATTCTTATCTTTGTACATATTTGTGTGGTTCCTTGTCTATGACAAGATAGTTTATGGGGCATCTCTAAATCTACTCTTCCAAAGATACAACTTCCACAAAAACTAACTGAAGCCAAGCTAAGGAAGAAATTCTAGTGACAAAATAAGAACTGTGACATTATAAAATTGGGTCATTATTTTGTATTAAAAGACACAAAATAAAAAAATTGATATTAAAAACAAATACATCTGACTGCACAGATTATTTAAGCATTAGTTATATATCTCTCAGCATTCTAAAGCTTTGAAATAAAGACAATTGAAAAATTATTTTGTTAAACATAAGTATAGAATAAAAATCAACTTGAGCTAATATAGCTATTTAATCACCTAAATAATAGGTTTCACCTCTTGATCAAGTACAGAATGCCAATTGTTGAAAAATTAGTATAATATTTTTATTCCCAATATTATATGGTCACTTGACAATGTAATCTGTGCAGTCAGTGGGAGTATTCTAAAAATCAAATAAAAATATTTAATAAAACTAGAACTAAAAATACAGTGCTAATGTACACAAATTTCTATTCACTAATTGATTCTAACAAGAAATCACAGCTATGGGTCCAGGGAAATCTAGAAAGTAGTACCTGTCTAATGTATGCCACCTTCACAAGGTAAATTGAGCCATCACCTGGTATCAGGCACTCTACACATGGACACAGCTGGATGGTTTTATAGATCACTTACCTTGAAATTATATTCCCATTTACCTGCTTTCTGATAAAGGCAAACAAAAGAGGGAGGATTAAGTAAAATCTATAAGCTCTTGTGATTTCTGTAAACATCAATTCAACATATTTCACCTGCTAAAAAATTCCTTATACTGTGCCTCTGGGAAACATTTTATACAGATGGATGTAAAATTCATAGCAAGTATTTTCTCAGTCAACTTGCTCAGTCACATGAAAAACAAGACTTATTTTTAGCATCGTATTTTGCTCCCTTTTTTTCTTTGTTGCATAGTGTTTGTTGAACATAAGTGTTCTGATCTAAAATTAGATTCTCACACTGTATGTAGCTGCTTAGATGTTTAAAAAGAAATGTGATTAAGTGCACACAATGTTGGAAAATGTAAATTTCAGAAACAGTGAATAAAACTGTGATGTTAAAATGCTATATAAGGAAACCTGAATAAAATAAAATGAATAAATGATAGACTTCCATAAGAATACTTTAAAATTGTTTAGTGAAATGAAATTTTCTCTTCTATTTTTGTTTTTAACTATGTGGCAATGGGGCACACTGAAGTGCTTGGGTAATTTATTCAAGAAACTGGAGATTATGCAACTTCCAAGTTAAGCTGGGTCAGTTATAAAGTGACAACAAATCATGGCTTGGTGACATACAACTGTAATACCAGCACTCTGGGAGGCTGAGGCATGAGGAACACAAGTTCAAGGCCAGCCTGGACAACTTAGTGACTTGCAAGACCCTGTCTCAAACTTAAAAAAAAAGAAAAAAAGAAAAAAAAACAACTACGGGGATCCAGCTCAGTGCTAGTTTAATACTCAGTATCACAACAAAGAAAATAACAGAAAATTAATTCATAGTCATATTGTTAAGGTAATTTCAGCCAGGAACACAAGAAACCCTATATTTCAGATCAAAGTTAACTTTGCATTTATTACTCACATGTCCTTAGTTTCATTCAACTAAAATAAGAAGCAACTAAGATTAGCCATATATAAAGATGTGTAGGTGAAACTGGTAAGCAGATCATACTCACACTGTGGTTTTATGACACTGTTTCTCTAAACGGGCCACATTCAACATATAATAACTTTTCGGTTATTAAGAAAGAGAAGTTTTATGTGATAAAAGTTGGTGCAGGGAATACTATTAATATTAGTCATTAATTAGTGTACTTACAATATTTCACAATTAGTTTAGCAGAATATCTCTATTAAAAGCACCTAATTATTTGTAGTTTTTGAGTTACCATAAAAGGCAATGTAGTCTAGTAGAAAAACTGGAGGATTGATTGCCAGAAACCTGGGTGTGCAAACTTAGACAAAGCCTTTAAACTATGTTCCCATTTACTGACACGAAAAACAAGGAGATAGTAATATATGACTTGTAAGACTCGTTTCAGAGTTGCAGGAGAAAACATAAAATTGTGACACTCGATTGTTTTCCCTTTCTTTTCCCTCTCAGTTAAGAAATAAACATAACCAAAGCGCTAGACAGACTTCATATTTTGAAATTTTATGACACTGTGTCCATATTTCTTTGGATGTTCCAACAATTCTGCTCCTACTTATGACTTTCTTTTTTAAAACTGAAAGAACTATAGGAAATAAGGTGGTGGGCCATTGCAGCTGCTCAGTCTGTGAGACTCATAATGTACTGATAACTAGCTTTCCTTGAAAACTTTATTAGTACCTAAATCCTCGCTTTGATGCTAGAATGGTAATCTTTGAGCTTCAACTTTCTTCTGATAAAGCATAGAGAAGGGAACTTTAAGGTACCTTTCTAGTCTAACCCTGTGAACCCCATCTGTTTTTATTCTCTCAAAACTGCACTACTCCTGACATTTCTCAAAGAGTAATTTTCCCCTTGCTATCAAATGATAAAGACCCCAGTGATGGAAGTAGTAAGTAACACTCACCTACTTTGAGCTGTTGGTATATGAGATGAATAGTGCTACTGAGCATGACTCACACATCTCAGCATCACCACCTCTCATATTTTCACTCCCTTTCCTGCTCATTTTTCAAAGTGTATTCATGACTTTGCCAAAGTTTGCAATGTTCTCCAACAGCACATAAAAAACCATGAAAGTTATATAGATGCTTGGTCACTGTACACACCAATGTTTTTTCCTGTTTTGTTTTGTTCTGGCCTTTTGAGACAGGTTCTTGCTATGTAGTTTAGGCTGTCCTTGAACTCACTGTGCAGACAAGGCTGGCCTCAAACTTGAAACAATCCTACTGTCTCAGCCTCCCCAGTGAGTGCTGGGATTACAGGCATGCACCACCATACCTGGCTACTATATATAAACCAAAATTTAATATAAATATACTAAATGATGTAGGATTTTTTAAAAAATAGAGATGTGGATTTAGTGTGTCCCAATATAGTGTTTTAAATTCTACCTTTCTTGCAAGTTCCTGGAGGATTTTATTACTTCTAGAATCAAACTTTGGCCACAAGTATTTGAACTATCCGATGGTCTAAAAGAACTATAAATAAAAATCTTAAACATAAAAGAAATCATAAAAAGTAGTTATTGCATTTCAACTTCAAGATATTTCAGTATTTCCTTTTCAATAACCTCACAAAGAATCAAATTTCAAAGGTTTAATTTCCATAAAGGCATACATTATCACAATATTTGTTCCATTCTCATGTCATTTCTCTACATCATTGTCTATATATTTTTAAATCTGGCAAACCACTATCTTTAAACTAGTTGAACATTATAACACTTTTGAAAATAAATATATAGGAGAGTAAGCTAAATTGTGGTACATAGTAATTTAGATGATCAAGATTACTTATTTAAAATAAAATCTTTCAATATTAAGCTTATTGCATAATCCCAAAGCAAAATTAACATGGTTCAAAATATTATACTACTTTAAATGTTGCAGTAGATAACTATTAATTGTTCAAAAGAGTAAGTTTATAAAACTGATTCTTTCTCATAGAATAAGCTATATTTTTTCACCTTTCTTTTGAAATTTCTTAATAACTGACTGACAGAACACAAGCAAAAATGTGCACTTATGTACAGAAAGTATTTTAGAAATGAAGGAATTTGAATCATAACTTTGAAAGTCATTTTTACTCAGCAGCTATAGAAAAGTTTAAAGATTGAAAGTGATATGCTTCAGGTTAATACAACCATATCTTACAAGAACATATGATCATTCTCCTTTTTTAATAAATGTAGGTTAGATTTACTCATTTTTAGCAAAGCCTAGGAGGGTCTTAGTTTCCTGTAAGAAAGGTAACAGTAACATCTAAAAGTTTTATTTAATGAATAAATACTACTTGGAGAATTTCTACTTTATCTTTACATTTATCTGTACTTTTGTTTGTAGAACAGTTAGAGCACTGATTAAGGGTCCAGATTTACCTATTTGAATTTAGCAGCAGAAAGGTCTACTGCAGGATTAACAGGAAGGATGGTGGAAATAAAGAGGAAAGAATGTGTCCTAAAGGATGAGTGAGGTATTGAGAAGGCACATGAATAAAACACATTGGTGCAGCATAGGAAGTATTCTTAGTGTTTTTCTTAATTAGATCTGTTATAATTTGTGTCTAGGCGGCACCCAAAGCCTAATGCAGTCATGGAAGTGATTGAAACCAGTGTTCGTGATTGGTTTGTTGTCTAGCACTGGAATTGGTGGTATGAGTGTTACACCTGCCCAGGGCAGAGCCAGCATACAAATGCCAGAGGGAAAATGACGTGTTTCCCCCTCTGTTTTGCCCTTTTCCCTCCTGTTGCTTGTGGCTGCCACGAATGGCTGCCCCTCAGCCACACTACCCTGCCTTGGAACCAGCTGAGTATAGACTCAAACCTCCAAATACCTGTAAACCTCTCCCCTAAGTTTGGGTGTCAGGTAATTTTTCTCAACAAAGAGACAAAAATAACTAAGACATGGGCCTTAATGATACTACTATTAAAGAGGCAGGTAATGTTGTATAAATTTTAGGCTATGAATTAACCCTACATAATCTGTTTCAAGTCCTATAAGAATTTGAACAACTTTCTTGATACTTAACTTAAGAAAACATAAAGTCATGCAAATTAAATGACATTTAAAAAGCTTTTATAAAAGAAGACCTTGTTAAAATGTCAACAATATCTAAAACTTGAAATTGACTTTTAAAATGTTACCCTTTTGGCATATTTCAGGATCTGAGAAGCCTGTTTATTATATTATTTATCTTGCAAAAGTAAAACTTAGGTTTTTCCTTACATATATTTGCCAAGCAAAGAGAACTAAAAAGTATAAAGCCTTTGCTGAGGTTGTTTCCCTATGTAGAGAAAAACATTTCTTTTTTATTAGCTCCATCTGATGGCTGAACTGGTTTTTACACACTGCTTGGCTATAAATTGCCACAGATGATTTTGTTGGTTTCTCTGCCCTCATCTTGGTCTGAAAATGGTACTATATTGGCAAGCTATGCTTAGCTGATTATATGTTTGGTAAGTTTACTAAATTCTATAAGGCATTTATTATGATAAAGAGCAAAAAATTCTTTGCAATATTTTAATAATAGTACACCTTGTTAATCTTGTCAGACTTTAAATTTTAGGTTGAGAACTATAAGTATCACATTTCAAATTTAAAATTTGATAACATGAGCACATTGTCAATATTTTCCTATATGTACATCCTCATGCATGTCACTCAGATAATCATAGCTTGCCCTTGTCTAATTGTCATTGTCATGTACATGGAGATCACAAATATCAAACACATGACAATGATTATTTCTATTTTGTACTAATAAACCAACTTAGTAAAAATATTCTTATATAATTTGACATTATAATATTTTCAGATATGAACATGCATGCTTAAAATACGATTTTGCCAATAAAGAAAAAATTAGCTTGGAATTTGGTTTTGATATGTAACTAAGGTTAGCAATTAAGTAATAAGAAAGTTCAGCAAATACTATACCTCTGCATCATATTCCCATAGCTGGTTTCCTCTCATGTGGTGGCATTTTAACATGATTACCGGTCCATTGAGTCTGGATACATCCAAGCACAAGTCATCAGTTCTGATTTCTTTGTCAGCCGTATAAGAAAACACCTAAAAATACAATACTCAGCTAATAAATAGTATCAAATTTACAACAAAAGTCATAGTGCAGCAGATCTGTCTGTAAAAGGTTCTGTACCAGATAACCATGTGATCTGAGGTGATTTCTACTGTGTGAACGGAAAAAAGTTAACTCGTTTCTCTGTGCCTTTTTCCTGAACTATAAAACTGTATTTTACGGTTTTGGCAAAATCTTCATTTAACAAACTAAATTACTAAATGCTTATTTTCTGCTGGTACTTTATTTAATGCATTACACTTGCCTTATAAAACTAAAATCAAGTTAAATATAATGAAGTTTGTAAACTGCATGGAGCTCAATAAAAGGAATCTTACTCTCATGCTGAGTAGTTTCTAAAAATTTTTCCTTTTAATAGTAATAATGATAAGTAGAAGAAGGCAGTGCACTTTAGTACATACATACCCTTTTTATTCGATCTAGAAATTATTAGACTTGATTATTATTTAATTTTTGCACTTTTATTTGTGATTTGTGATTTTTTTTAAAAAAATATATCCATTACTGTTGAATGTATGTGAAACTTGGTTTGAGACACTGAAACAACATAAACAAATTCTTGCAAAAGTCCTGGTACATCCAGAGTATCCAATAATTGACATCAGTATTATCCAAATCTTAGAACTAGTACCCCTTGTGACTTGTATTTGCATTCTCACTTTCACTCTATACTCGGTTTCCCAACTGTAAGATAGAAGCCAGAGATCTGAAAGAAAGGTTCTATTACCTGATGGCAAGCTTTCCTGACACCTTCAGCTAATTTTTTCTACGTAGAACCTGGACCTCTGGATTCAGCACATTTCATTCCTTATGGCTTTGAGTTGCTTGCTAGATTTCCTAGTAAGCGACACTTCCCCATGACTGTTGCCTATTGCCTATGTCACAACTTTAAGCAGATTAATTCTCTTGGTTGTTATGTGTAATTCTCAATACTGAGCCTGCCCTATCTGTTCTGCTGCTGTTGTACTTAAAACTTTATGCTTGATGATAATGTAAGATAAAATATTTGAAAACTGCACAAAACTCTGAAACACTTTACCTTAAATTGTCACACATATGGATGACTGCATGAAATTGATTTCTTTCATTCGTGAAGTCTCATTATATATCTTTGTTACCATCCAAGTGCTTTACCACATGTAATTTCAGTGGCTTCATTACCTAACTGACTTTATGACAGTTAACTGATTCAAAGTCCAATCACTTCAATTAAGCTAGGGGACTAGTGACAGAGTATAACAATTAGTCTACGACCTTGCTTCCATTATACAAGAGGAAATGGAGAGGAAGTTCACGGACCATATAGAAATTATTGGAAGAGAGAGCACGCCTTTCCCACAAGTGAAAACTACGGTGTATATGTTTTTTCCTGAGTTTTTTGGTGCTTTTTGTCTAGTTCATCTTAGAATCCAATTCAGAAATGAGACTGTTGTTTAATAGTATTAATCAAAACTCAAAATTTTATGTAGTATCAAATTTTCTCCTGTTGTCTATTTAAATTGGACAGGATTTCGGTTGGTGGCCTGGGGTAGAAAAAGTCTTTCTTTTTGTTTTTCACTGTCTAAAAGCTCTTTTTTTTCTCTCTTTCTCCCAAATTCCCCCTGGTTGTTAGTAAGATTTTATTTTTCAAGGTGGTAAAGCTCTAGGAGGGAGTTTAGCCAAAGCCTTTCCTTTTAACTCCTTCCTGTTCTCTGGTTTGAATGGGTTTAAAATTCCTGTCCTGAGAGTATCTGTGGCCTTTTAGAGCTTCATATCCCTGAGCAAAGTGTCCTACATAATTTAAAACACATGGTATAAAATAGAAATAAAGCATCTATTAATAGAAATTTATAAATTTCAAGAGGTAGAACTGTGTGACTGCATGGGCTACACAGCCACAGGGCTATTCCTGCCTTCAGTTTTCTCTAGAAGCCAAAATCTCACCTACAGAGTAGGTAATAATTCTCTCCATAGAAACTCTTGCAGTCTTTTCCATATTCTGTTACCTCCTGCTATGGGTTGAATTGTGTCCTGCAAAATATGATCTTCTAAACTCAAATATTCAGAATGTGAACTTTTTTGGAAATAGGATCATCACACAAGTAATTAGTTGTTTTGATGGGGGTAATATTAGATTCAGGTGGGACCTTAACCCAAAGAGATTGGTGTTTTAATAAGAAAAGACAGAGCTAGAGAAGAGTCAACCAGATGGTGGAGGCAGATACTGGAAAAAGGCATCTACACGTTATGGGACAGCAAGGGTTGCTGACAAATGGCAGAAATTAGATGAGACAAAGAATGATTCTCTCCTAGGTTTTCTTGAGGGATGCTTCTGACACTTTCATTTCAGACTTCTAGCCTCCAAAATTACAAGGCAATATATTTTTGTTGTTTTAAGACATACACTTTTGTGACAGTTCGTTGCAGCACCCCCAGCAAACTAATTCATCGTTGCTTACTCTTAAAATTGGTCACAAGATCTACAAGTCATGTAATCCCTTTTTCAAATTATGATCAAGTTTGCATAAGCAAACTGGTTTTAAATTTCACAAAATTTGAATGTTAGTGTTGAGATGAAAGTAACAACATCTAGATATATTATGCAAAAGTTTCAAATCAGTCATTTTCACAATCATTTTTAAAAAATTAGTTTTAAGTTTGAAA